>CM038707.1:1589211-1626711 GCA_021613375.1 Megaleporinus macrocephalus | reverse complement strand
GAGACTGTGTGTGAGAGACTGTATGTGTAAGAGACTGTGTTTGTAAGAGACTGTGTGTGTGTGTGTGTGAGAGACTGTGTGTGTATGTGTGTGAGAGACTGTGTGTGTATGTGTGTGAGAGACTGTGTGTGTATGTGTGTGTGAGACTGTGTGTGTATGTGTGTGTGAGACTGTGTGTGTATGTGTGTGTGTGTGTGAGACTGTGTGTGTGTGTGAGAGACTGTGTGTGTATGTGTGTGTGAGAGACTGTGTGTGTATGTGTGTGTGAGAGACTGTATGTGTAAGAGACTGTGTTTGTAAGAGACTGTGTGTGTGTGTGTGTGAGAGACTGTGTGTGTATGTGTGTGAGAGACTGTGTGTGTATGTGTGTGTGAGACTGTATGTGTGTGTGTGTGTGAGACTGTGTGTGTATGTGTGTGAGAGACTGTGTGTGTATGTGTGTGTGAGAGACTGTGTGTGTATGTGTGTGTGAGAGACTGTATGTGTATGTGCGTGAAAGACTGTGTGTGTATGAGAGACTGTGTGTGTATGTGTTTGTGAGAGACTGTGTGTATGTGTGTGAGAGACTGTATGTGTATGTGTGTGAAAGACTGTGTGTGTATGAGAGACTGTGTGTGTGTGAGAGACTGTGTGTATGTGTGTGTGTGAGAGACTGTGTGTGTGTGTGTGTGTGAGAGAGAGAGACTGTGTGTGTATGTGTGTGTGAGAGACTGTGTGTGTATGTGTGTGTGAGAGACTGTATGTGTAAGAGACTGTGTGTGTGAGAGACTGTGTGTGTGTGTGTGTGAGAGACTGTGTGTGTATGTGTGTGAGAGACTGTGTGTATGTGTGTGTGAGACTGTGTGTGTATGTGTGTGTGAGACTGTATGTGTGTGTGTGAGACTGTGTGTGAGAGACTGTGTGTGTATGTGTGTGTGAGAGACCGTGTGTGTATGTGTGTGTGAGAGACTGTATGTGTATGTGCGTGAAAGACTGTGTGTGTATGAGAGACTGTGTGTGTATGTGTTTGTGAGAGACTGTGTGTATGTGTGTGTGAGAGACTGTATGTGTATGTGTGTGAAAGACTGTGTGTGTATGAGAGACTGTGTGTGTGTGAGAGACTGTGTGTATGTGTGTGTGTGAGAGACTGTGTGTGTGTGTGTGTGAGAGAGACTGTGTGTGTATGTGTGTGTGAGACTATGTGTGTGAGAGACTGTGTGTATGTGTGAGAGACTATGTGTATGTGTGAGAGACTGTGTATGTGTGTGTGAGAGACTGTATGTGTATGTGTTTGAGAGACTGTGTTTGTATGAGAGACTATGTGTGTGTGGTTGTGTGAGACTGTGTGTATGTGTGAGACTGTGTGTGTATGTGTGAGACTGTGTGTGTATGTGTAGGAGACTGTGTATGTGTGGGAGACTGTGTGTGTGAGAGACTGTGTGAGAGACTGTGAGTGTGAGAGACTGTGAGTGTGAGAGACTGTGAGTGTGAGAGGCTGTGTGTGTGTGAGAGAGACTGTGTGTGTGTGAGAGACTGTGTGTATGTGTATGAGACTGTGTTTATGAGACTGTGTGTATGTGTGTGCGAGACTGTGTGAGAGAGAGACTGTGTGTGTGTTTGTGAGAGACTGTGTGTGTGTGTGAGAGACTGTGTGTATGTGTGTGTGAGACTGTGTGTGTGTGAGACTGTGTGTATATGTGTGAGAGACTGTGTGTATAAGACTGTGTGTATATGTGTGAGAGACTGTGTTTGTAAGACTGTGTGTGTGCGTGTGAGAGACTGTGTGTGAGACTGTGTGTGTGTGAGAGACTATGTGTATGTGTGGTTGTGTGAGACTGTGTGTGTGAGTGTGTGTATGTGTATGAGATTGTGTGTGTATGTGTGAGACTGTGTGTGTGAGAGACTGTATGTGTATTTGTCAGACTGTGTGTGTGTAAGAGAGACTGTGTGTGTAAGACTGTGTGTGACTGTTTGAGAGACTGTGTGTGTGTCAGAGACTGTGTGTGTGTCAGAGACTGTGTGTGTGTCAGAGAGAGACTGTGTGAGAGACTGTGTGAGAGACTGTGTGTGTGAGAGACTGTATGCATGTGTTTGAGAGAAACTGTATGAGTGTTTGTGAGACTGTGTGTGTGTGAGAGAGACTGTGCGTGTATGCGTGTGAGAGACTGGTTGTGTGTTTGTGAGACTGTGTTAATGTATGTGTATGAGACTGTGTGAGAGACTGTGTGTATGTGTGTGTGTAACTGTGTATGTATGTGTGTGAGAGACTGTGTGTGTGTTTGAGAGACTGTGTGTGTGTGTGTGTGACTGTGTGTGTTTGAGAGACTGTGTGTGTGTTTACATGAGACTGTCTGTGTGTGTGTGACTGTGTGCATATTTACATGAGACAGTATTGTAAGGGGTCCGTCAGTTCCCGCCATAACCGCCAGATGGCGCCGTAAGCCCACTAAGACGGTAAGACAGGGACCTAACGAGCCCTCATCAGCCGCACCTGTGACGCGGCCTATACAAGACCGGAGGCCCAGCAGGTGACTGTCGCCCTCTCCCAAGTGTGACCGGTAAACGGTAGCTCTGTGGAGCAGAAACCAAAAGAGGTGGTTTTCCTTTTTGCCTTCCCTCCTTTTGTTTTCTACATTCTCCCAAAAACTCTTACACACACTCCCCTTTTTAAGCCCGATTTTATTTTGGTGACCTTCCATCTCTGCACTTGGTTTCTTCCTCACCCGTCCAATGACAGAAGAGTGCGACCAAGACATGGAACCATGGGAAATGGAACAGCTAGACAGCTGTGCAGCTGCAGGGGGTCTCCTTAGGTTGCCATGAGGATCAGAAACTTAACAGAGCAGGTCTCTCAATTGGTTCTGGCCCTGCAGGCAGAGCAGTGTGAAAATAGGAGAGCCTCGCCCACTCCCCCCGTACCCACTGCGAGCCCTAGCCTCATGGTGGGCCAAGGGGATGCCCAGATACCCACCCCAGAGCGCTACGCCGGTGGTGTGGAGGGCTGCAGAGGGTTTCTCCTCCAATGCTCATTAGTGTTTGAGCAGCAGCCTTCCCGTTTCCCCACTAAGCGCTCCAGAGTGACTTACATGGTTTCCCTACTGTCCGGGAAAGCCTGGGCCACAGCTCTCTAGGAACAGGACTCTCCTGAATGTGCCTCCTCCGGGGAATTTGCGGCAGCTCTGCACCATACTTTCCACGAGACTGAGAGCGTCAGGGGGAGGGGCCTCTCGTCCAATTCGGCACCCCCACCCTAGTCCTAACCCCTGTCCCAATCCCAGAGAGGAACCAATGCAACTGGGAGGTACTGACATCCCAATTGCCAAGGCCCGGGTTCCCGGACAGAGGCAGCAGGGAAACGACTAGGTTACACATGCTTAGGGGTGGTGTGTAGGGACCTACAGAAGCCCCCAGTAGTCTCAGGACTCCAGCTGATGGCTTGGTTGTCTTGGGGCGATGCGTCGCAGGCAACCGTGCGGGCCTTTCTGGATTCAGGGACTGCTGGGTGCTTCGTTGACCAAGAGCTTGTGAGCCAACTGAAAATCCCGGTGGAGCGTTTAGACAGACCTCTGTGGCCCCTAGACTCAGGTCCCATCACCCACCGCACGGCCCCAATCGTGATGCAGGTGGGCTCCCATCAAGAGGAGCTCAACTTATATGCAACCAGGGTACCCCTGGTTACAAAAGCACAACGCCCGTCTGGATTGGGCCACGCGGTCGGTTTATGCCTGGGGTCCACAATGCAGAGGTCATTGTTTAGAGAACCTGATGCCCACCCAGACACCTCCCAATCCTATGCCCTCCGCTACCCCAATCTAACCGAGGTGCCTGCGGTGTATTGGGATCTTAAGGAGGTATTTAGCAAGGAGAAGGCTCAGGTTCTCCCTCCCCACCGGGAACATGATTGCTCCATCGCTCTCCTTTCAGAGACAACCCCTCTAAGGGGGCGGCTGTTTGCCTTGTCTCCCCCAGAGAGGAGAGCGATGGATGATTACACCTGGGAGGCTTTACAGCTAGGATTTATTAGACCCTCCACCTCCCCAGGGGATGCAAGCTCCTTCTTCGTTAAGAAGGATGGAGGCCTGCGCCCCTGCATTGATTATAGGGGCATCAACAGTATCACCGTTAAGGACCGCTATCCTCTGCCGTTGATGTCGTCAGCGTTTGAGGCACTACAGCAGGCCACTATATTTACGAAATTGGACCTGCGTAGTGCCTATGACCTGATTACAAATTAATGCCCTTCGGACTCGTTAATGCCCCCGCCATCTTCCAGCGGTTCATTAACGAGGTGCTGCGTGAGGCCCTAGATCAATGCGCATACGTCTACCTTGACGATATACTGATTTACAGCCCGTCCCTCACGGAACATATAGGGCATGTGCAGCGGGTCCTACAGTTATTACTGGAGAACCGGTTGTTGGAGAAATTGGAATTCCATGTGGCCAGGGTGTCCTTCCTTGGATTTGTAGTTTCCAAGGGCTCTCTGCACATGGATCCGACCAACATCCAGGCGGTCTGAGACTGGCCGCATCCTACCTCCCCCCGGTTGGTCCAGTGGTTCCTGGGGTTTGCCAACTTCTTCCGGCATTTTGTGCGCAACTACTGCTCTGTACTTGCACCCATTACCGTGGTAACCTGGAAGTCCCCAGGTCCCTTTTGCTGGACCACAAGGCCCAAGCAGCTTTTGAGGAGGTAAAGATGCGGCTTACATCTCCCCCTATTCTCCAGCTCCCTGACCCTGAGGAACCCTTTATCGTCGAGGTAGATGCTTCAGAGCTGGAGGGTGTTTCACACCCTTTTGTGGTGTGGACAGACCACAAAAACCTGGCCTATATCCAACAAGTAAAACGGCTGAATGCCCAACAAGCTTGGTGGGCCGCTTTGACTTTGTCCTGTCATATAGGCCAGGCAGCCAGAACGGCAAGCCCGATGCGTTATCACGCATCTGGGTGCCTCCAGATTCCGAACCCAAGGCTGCACCCATCATTCCCAGCTTCCACCCAGAGTCCAATGGACAGGCTGAGAGACTGAACCAGGATCTCAGCCGGACCCCCTCAGAGGCAACCCCTCCTCCTGTGTGGAGTACGTGCACAACACACTGTGGCACCCATCATTGGGGATGTGCCAGTTTGGGTTTGCTCCAGCCATGTTCCCGGAACAGGAACAGGAGGTGGGGGTGCCTGCCGGCGAACAGTTTGTTTGGTGATGCTGGAGGTCTTGGCAGAACAAGATGGCCGCGCGCGGTGGTGCAGCAGCTTCTCACGCTCCCAGCGAAAACCCAGCTTTCAGTTATTTTTACGTCGGTTCTGATAGCGATTTCACGCGCCTTAAGCCTGTGAGTTACAGCCGAACCGAACTTTTTAAGATTAAGGACAGCTCTGCCACAAAAGTAGCAACTATGGACAGTAGTTTCAGAGCCAAGCTGGGCAGACTACAACTTCTCCGGACACCGGCGTGGCGGGTCAGAGCGGTACGAACAAAGGGCAAAAGGAAGCGATGCAGGCGAAGACTGAAGAGAGGGAAGCGGGCCGGCGTGCTAGCCAGGCTCAAGGCTAACGCCGTCAGACCCCCGATTCCATCTCTCTTCCTGTCCAATGTTCGCTCTTTGGACAACAAGCTGGACCTTCTGCGGCTGAGGATGAGTGTTTCTGATGAGATGAGGAACTGCGCTGTGATCTGTCTCACGGAAACATGGCTAAACGACAGCATGCCGGACTCAGCCTTCCAGCTCGCCGGCCGGCAGCTCTTCCGCGCGGACCGCAACCAGCTGTCCGGAAAAGCACGAGGGGGCGGCTTATGCGTCTACATAAACAAAGGTTGGTGCACAAACTGTGTGATGGTAAACGCCCTATGCTCCGAGGCAACAGAACAGCTGACCGTGAAGTGTCGGCCACACTATCTGCCTCGGGAGTTTACAGCTGTGTTCGTCATTGCCGTTTACATAGCACCGGATGCTAATGCTAACAACGCACTGAAAGAGCTACATGACAACATCAGCTCGCTTCAGAACAAGCATCCGGAGGCGTTTTACGTGGTGGCGGGGGATTTTAACCACGTGAACCTGACGAACATTTTGCCGAGGTTTTACCAACACATAGACATTCCAACACGGGGAGACAACACACTCGACCGTGTTTACACCAACATCAGAGACGCGTACAGAGCCGTCCCCCACCCCCACCTCGGGCTCTCCGACCACATCTCCATTATGCTGGTCCCTGCATACCACCCCCCGCTGCGACGCTCCAGACCCACACAGAAGACCATCACTGTGTGGCCCGGTGACGCAGACGCTGTGCTGCAGGACTGTTTCGGCTGCACAGACTGGCATGTCTTTAGGGAGGCTGCTGAGAGTGAGGGGGAGCTGGATCTGGAGGATTACACATCTGCTGTCCTCGGGTACATCAGCAAGTGTGTGGAGGATGTCACCACCACAAAGACAGTGACCTGCTACCCGAACCAGAAACCCTGGCTGAATGGAGAGGTGCGTTCTCTACTGAAAGCCAGGGATGCTGCCTTCAGGTCTGGCGACGCACAGGAACTCAGGAGGGCTAGAAGAGAGCTGACCGCAGGTGTTAAGAGGGCCAAAGCTGCATATGCTCTGAAAATCCAGGGACACTTCTCCTCCCAGGATCCTAGGAGCATGTGGAGGGGAATTAAGTGCATCACAGACTATAAAACCAGAGATGCACAATGTTCCAAAGACCCCTCCCTGCCCGAGGCTCTCAACAAATTCTATGCCCGCTTTGAGGACCCTGACACCCCGCCCAGCATAAGACTCACCCCTCCACCTGGAGAAGTACCCCTCTGTGTGACACCAGCAGAGGTAAGGAGGACCCTCAGGAGGATCAACCCCCGGAAAAGTGCTGGTCCGGATAATATACCCGGACGAGTACTACGGGAGTGCGCTGATCAGATCTCCGAGGTCCTGGCAGACATTTTCAATGTCTCCCTCACCCAGGCAGCTGTTCCCACCTGCCTGAAGACCGCCACCATCATCCCGGTCCCCAAGAGCTCCACAGTGACAGGTCTGAATGACTACCGGCCGATAGCTCTCACGCCGATAGTCACTAAATGCTTTGAAAGACTGGTTATGACCCACATCAAAGCCACCATCGACGTCACTGTGGACCCACACCAGTACGCCTACAGGAGGAACCGATCCACAGACGATGCCATTTCCTCTGTGGTCCACACTGCCCTCACCCACCTGGAGCAGAAGGACTCTTATGTCCGTATGCTCTTTGTGGACTTCACTTCCGCCTTTAACACCATGATACCCCAGACACTGACAGATAAGCTCTCCTCACTTGGTCTGCGCTCTTCTCTTTGCAACTGGGTCCTGGACTTCCTGACCAACAGGCCGCAGTCTGTGAGGATCCACAACCTCTCCTCCTCCACCACAATCCTCAGCACTGGCTCCCCTCAGGGCTGTGTGTTGAGCCCCCTCTTGTTCACGCTGCTCACATATGACTGCTCACCCATCCACCCAGGCTGTCATATTGTGAAGTTTGCGGACGACACGGCAGTGGTCGGATGCATCACAAACAGTGATGAGTCTGGCTACAGACGGGAGGTAGAACACCTGGAGGGTTGGTGCAGAAAGAACAACCTCTGCATCAACATAAAGAAGACGAAGGAGATGATTGTGGACTTCAGAAGGGGCAGACATGCCCACCTCCCCCTGCATGTCGGAGGGTCTGCGGTGGAAGTGGTCTCCAGCTACAGGTACTTGGGTGTTCACCTGAGCAACAACCTCACCTGGAGCAACAACACTTCCAGCCTGGTCAGGAAGGCACATCAGCGGCTCTACTTCCTCAGGCGGTTGAGGCGAGCTGGGCTCGGGAGCTCGGTCCTCACCTCCTTCTACAGATGTGTGGTGGAGAGCGTTCTATGCTCCAGCATCAACGTGTGGCACGGAAGCTGCTCTGCTGCAGACAGGAAAGCTCTGCAGAGGGTGGTGAAGGCTGCACAGAGGTCTGTCGGAGTCAGCCTCCCCACCACCACGGACATATACACCTCCAGATGCAGGAAGAGGGCCACCTGCATCATGAAGGACCCCACTCATCCAGCACACTCACTGTTTGTCCCGCTCCCCTCAGGCAGGAGGCTGCGGAGCGTTAAGTGTAGAACGAACAGACTGAGGAACAGCTTCATTCTGGAAGCTGTAAGACTTTTAAACGCCACTTAGTGGAACCACTGCACTGACACTTTTACTGCACTGACACTTTAACGACACCAGTCACTTTAATACACTCTGCTGCTACCTTCTCCATTCCTGTTCATTTTATTTTCATATATTTTATATATTTATGTTTATTTTATTTATTTAAGTACTGCTGTCTGGGTAAAACTGGGTCCTTGGGTACCACAATTTCGTTCCACCCCATGTACCACATGTGATGCGAATGACAATAAAGTCTCCTTGAATCCTTGAATCTTGAATCCTTGAGAAGGCCCGGGCCACAATGTTGAAATCAGTTAGGACCAGGAAGCAGATTGCGGACCGTCGTGTGTGTGTAAGTGTGACAGTGTGTGTATATGTGTGTAACACTATGTGTGAGTAAATGTGTTTATTAGACTGTGTGTGTGTGTATGTGACTGTGTGTGTGTGAGACCCTGGTGTGAATGTGTTTACATAAGACTGTGTGTGTGTATGAGGAAAAACTCTGTGTGTGTTTGTGTATGGGACTGTTTGTGTAAATGTGCTTATTTGAGACTGTGTGTGTGTGTGTGTGTATGTGACAAAAACTGTGTGTGTATAAGACTTTGTGTGTGTGAGACTGTGTGTATAAATATGCGACTGTGTGTATAAATATGAGTGTGTGTGTGCGTGAGACTGTATGTGTGTGTCTATATGCATGTGTGTGTGTGTGTGGGAAAAACTGTGTGTGTATGAGACTTTGTGTGTGTGAGACTGTGTGTATAAATATGAGACTGTGTATAAATGAGTGTGTGTGTGTGTGAGACTGTATGTGTGTGTCTATATGCGTGTGTGTGTTTGTGGGTGTGTGTGTGTGTGTGTACATTACCAAGAATTCCAGGTTCTGCCTCAAGTGTCTGAAGACGCCGCCAACCATAGCCGCAAGATGAATAACATGAGTTGGCTGGTGTTTCTGGAAAATAGCTCTGGTCTCCTCTGCACTCCTAAAACAATAAACACAAACATTACTAGTGTCTTACACATGACAGAACAGGAGTAACGAACTAGGAGTGATTAATAAAGTTTAATGATAATTAGTACACTAATAAATATCTCAGAGAGCTGCATTATGCAAATGAGATCTCACCTGTGCGCTGTTTATCACCATAGCAATCCACAGCAACATAACAATATTTCACAATATATGTTGTTCTATATGTTATTTTCATATTTTCATATTTAATTAATATTATGTTCTATGATTTATCATAAAAATATATTAGAAATGAAGGTGAATAAACTGTAAAATGAAAATATAATTTTTAATTACACAATTAACATACTTTCTTAGGAAAAAACATATTTTCTGAACATTATTTGAACGCAGCAGTTTACATCGTGTAAACATTTCATGATGACTGGACCAATAGAAATGCTCCAAAATAGCTTGTAAAAAATTCTGGTAGCATTGAATTACATTAGAAGTAAAGTTACTATTTTGGAGATACTTGTATTTTTTTGGACAGTGACAATATATGCATGATAATATGCTGCACGTGCTTTTAAATAATGCTATAATTAATAAATCTATGAAAGATGATTTAGCCTAACACAGAACTTTAACTGTCACAGACCTCAGAGAAGTGTGTCTGCTGGGAAAGAAAGGTGCTCACGTTAAATTGGCATCTTTAGAGGACAGAAAGATCCACTCCTCGCCCTCCCTCGCTGCTCCTTCCTCCTTCAGTACCTGTTCTATCGCTTTCCCCACCAGACCACTCCCCCCCGTCACCATCACACGCACAGTACCGGCTTTCTTTTCCATCTCAAACAGAAAGAAAAACACCTGCTGTACATGAACAGTACAGTGTACAAGTCTGAAGCCCCTGATCTGATCATTTAAAAATCTGTATCTGATCAATAAGTGTCTGATCACCACCAGATCTGATTAGAACAGATGTAAATAATCACACATATAATACAAAGTAACATGAATTTAAACTTAGTGAACTTCTCCTAATTACGTATTTGTAACTCACCTGTATGTTTGACCTCAGGCGTTGAATGAAGTTTCTCACTCCACTTCCAGGGAATAAGCACTGTGCTCCGGTTGCCAGATGTACCTAAGAAAATCCCCCTCTAGGTTTTTGTGGGTAGCGCCGCTCCAGAGCACAATGGGACACGTGGAACAGTGACGTAAATGGACATTATACATTATTCTAAAGCAGAATCGCAGAATTCGCCTCCTGAGCGCTCTGGACGGACCTTGCGTCCTCTAATATTCATCCACTGCCATTAGCCTTAATAAGCCTGCTAATAATCAGCACTTACATATGTTACGACCTGGAAGAAATGAAATGAATGAAAGGACCAAAAAAAGTTTCTCGAAAATAAATATTTATTTACACACACCACAAACACGGGAATCTCTTCAGTGGTGACCCAGGCCAACACATCAAACAAAACCCACACTAACTCTAAAACAAAACAATACTAAATAACAAGAAAACAAAACACAAAGCACACCTACCTCCCTAACTAGACAAAAACAACGACAAAAACAACGACAAATCCCAAACAAAATGGCAGCCACCACCTACACCCGGTATTTTACTATTTACAAATATGTTTATATACAAACTATACAAATGGTTACCAAGTTGAAGGGGCTAGGAAAAATCAAGGTCAAGGTTAACAATCAGAAGTCAGTACACAGTAAGTCAAAGTCAAATCAAAATCCAAAAACACAAAAGTAAATCTCAAGACAAGTCTCTTGTGTTTTCCCAGGGCAGCCATTTTATAGGCCAGAGAAGACAGGGCGGGGCCACACAGAGAACACAAAAACAGTACACAACAATATCCTACTGATATCCAGTTATCAGTCAATAGCCTGTTATTATTGTCACCATACATTACCTTGAAAAGTACTTAAACTTTTCAACCTTTTGCCACATTTCAGGCTTCAAACATAAAGATATGAAATTATAATATTTTGTAAAGAATCAATAACAAAGTGGGACACAATCGTGAAGTGGAACGAAATTTCTTGGATATTTTAAACTTTAAAAAAAAAAAAAAAAAAAATTATTTGGCTCCCTTGCGTTAATACTTTGTAGCACCACCTTTTGCTGTGATTACAGCTGCAGGTTGTTCGGGGTGGGTCTCTGTCAGTTTTGCATCGAGAGAATGAACTTTTTGCCCATTCTTTCTTTCAAAGCAGCTGGAGCTCAGTGGATGGAGAGCGTTAGTGAACAGCAGTTTTCAGATCTTTCACAGATTCTCGATTGGATTCAGGTCTGAACTTTGACTTGGCCATTCTATCACCTGGATACGTTTATTTGTGAACCAGTCCATTGTAGATTTTGGATCATTGTCTTACTGGAAGATAAATCTTCGTCCCAGTCTCAGGTCTTTTGCAGACTCCAACAGGTTTTCTTCCAGAATGGTCCTGTATTTGGCTCCATCCATCTTCCCATCAGTTTTAACCATCTTCTCTGTCCCTGCTGAAGATAAGTAGCCCCAGAGCAGGATGCTGCCACCACCATGTTTGACAGTGGGGATGGTGTGTTCAGGGTGATGAGCTGTGTTGCTTTTACGCCAAACATAACATTTTGCATTTTTGCATTTTGCAATTCGATTTTGGTTTCATCTGACCAGAGCACCTTCTTCCACATGTTTGGTGTGTCTCCCAGGTGGCTTGTGGCAAACTTTAAACGAGACTTTTTATGGATATCTTTGAGAAATGGCTTTCTTCTTACCACTCTTCCATAAAGGCCAGATCTGTACAGTGTACAACTGATTGTTGTCCCACAGACAGATTCTCCCACCTCAGCTGTAGATCTCTGCAGTTCATCCAGAGTGATCATGGGCCTCTTGGCTGCATCTCTGATCAGTCTTCTCCTTGTTTGAGCTGAAAGTTTAGAGGGACGGCCAGGTCTTGGTAGATTTGCAGTGGTCTGATACTCCTACCATTTCAATCTGATCACTAGCACAGTGCTCCTTGAGATATTTAAAGCTTGGGAAATCTTTTAGTATCCAAATCCAGCTTTAAACTTCTCCACAACAGTATCTCTGACCTTCCTGGTGTGTTCCTTGGTCTTCATGATGCTCTCTGTGCTTTAAACAGAACTCTGAGACGATCACAGAGCAGGTGCATCTATACAGAGACTTGATTTCACACAGGTGGATTCTATTCATCATCATCAGTAATTTAGGTCAACATTGGATCATTCAGAGATCCTCACTGAACTTCTGGAGTGAGTTTGCTGCACTGAAAGTAAAGGGGCTTAATAATATTGCACGCCCCACTTTTCAGTTTTCAATTTCTAAAACAAGTTTAAAATATCCAATAAATTTCGTTACATTTCAAGATTGTGTCCCACTTGTTGTTGATTCTTCCCCAAAAAATTACAATTTCATATCTATATGTTTGAAGCCTGAAAAGGTTGAAAAGTTCAAGGGGGCCGAATACTTTTGCAAGGCACTGTATGAGTTTAATTCACAAAAGAAAGAACAGCATCAAACAGATACATATTTCTAATATATCTGGAGAGGGCTACGCGTATCTAAAATTCTCTGACTCCTGCAGGATAAGTCTGTAGCTTAAGTACACCAGTTGTTTTTTCCGGTCAAAATGTATATATGGCGTGTGTCCTTCTCAATGAGACACTTAGACTTAGAGACGGCTGCACTTAGCACTTTACTTTAAATATACAACTCTGCACATGTTAAGTTTACAGGTGTGTGTATGTCACTGTGTGTGTGTGTGTATGTCACTGTGTGTGTGTGTATGTCACTGTGTGTGTGTGGGTCAAGTCAAGTTTATTTGTGTAGAGCTTTTTACACAATGTTGTCTCAAAGCAGCTTTACAGAGTTTTGAAAACAGTTATAACATATACCCCCCAGTGAGCAAGCCAGACGCAACAGTGGCAAGAACACCTCCCTCAGACTGGAGGAAGAAACCTTGGGAGGAACCAGACTCACAAGTGGAGACCCATCCTCCTCTGATCAAACAGTATTTACAGTTTAAACTAAATACCAAAGAAAGGAGCCTCTGTTTGAAATCTGGATAGCAAAGCTTTAGAAGCTGCACAGGTAGAGGCAGTCTCTGACTGAGGCAGTCTCTGGCTGAGGCAGTCTATGACTGAGTCTTTATGTTAAGTGGGCGTGAGCTGAAACAGTCCCATCTTATCTCAGTGCTGGTGCATCTGGATGGCACAGTGATGTAACTGAGGGTGTAGTAGTAAATGGACAGGTGAGCTGGCTGGTGATGGTGGGGTGATGGCCCGATGATCAGTCCTTCAACAGCGTTCAACAGACGGGAGGACAGTCATTTCCTCAGGAAGAGTAAAGAGAAAGAGTTAGTTGGGCTCGGGAGTGAGACTGTAGAGAATATGAGTTTTCAGAATTTTAGAGTGTGGCTGGCGACTCCGGCAGATCTAACTATAACAGCCTAAACTAAAAGGAGAGAACCAGAAGGTAACATGGACATGAGACCACCCTGAGACACTGGGGTCCCCCCACTCCACCGTCAACAAACCTGTGTGATGGCGTGAAGTGGTGGAACAACAGCACCAACATCTCAGTTTACCATAAACCTCTGTGTCCATGAACCCCCAGATCTCCTGCCTTCATCTAAAAGAGAAGATTAATAACCAAAAGCTACTAAACAAGTATGTTTTTAGTCTAGACTTAAATATTGAGACTGTGTCAGAGTCCCGAACATTAACTGGGAGATTATTCCTCTTCCCCCCATTGAAGTCTTCTGAATTTTAGGAACTATTAGAAATCCAGCATCCTGTGATCTGAGTGAACGTGGCGGTTCATAATAGGAAATTAGATCTTGCAGGTACTCCGGTGCGAGACCGTGCAGGGTTTTATACGTCAGTAATAGAATTTTATAGTCAATAATAGAATTTTATAGTCAATGTGTGGTAGGATGGTTAGGTTAGGTGTGTTTATTGCTTCTGTAATGTCTTGCACTGTGAGTTACTATAACCAAAAACAATTTCCTTGTTAATGTAAGCATACGTGGCCAATAAAGTCTGATTCTGAATCTGATTCAATGAGACATATATGATGTAACATATGGAACAGTTATAGCTATATTCCGTGGGACACTAAAAAACAGAAAACTTGTTGTCACATTTTGAGCTAAGGTACCTGAATTATATATCACAGTTGCTGTCAAACATATGTATAGGAAAATGAACTTTTCCTAAAGGGAAAATGACAAAGAAGCAATTAGCCTCACGTCCCGTGACCTCTTCCTTTTTCCATAGCCCCACGCTCACATACGACACCCTACCACATATTTCCCCCTTCCAGCCTTAAAGAGTCGAGAATCACAACTATAAGAAACAACAATTCCTCCTATCATATAACTTTGTGGAGCATGAGAGCAAAAACCTGTCAGGCAGCTTCCATTACTAAAATATAAATCATACAATTTAATAATGTTCTCATCGTCCTTCTGCCCCAGGCAACCACATAAAGTATTCCAAACAGGAATTCAAAGAAATCAAAGTGGAAGTATAACTTGAGCAACTCAGCACTGTTTCAGTAACTCAGCTTCTGCTTATGTGGGATTTTTGCCAACAAAAAAAAACTTTCTGTAAAACTTGAACAACAGTCGCTACAAAGAACCCGTCTGTGGACGGAGCGCAGACCAACCAGGAGGAACATACGGTACATACACAAGTTCATACAGATGAACACACTCACACAACCATACCGGACATGAGGTTCATCTCCAAAAGGCAGTAGTTATAAACACTCGTTAAAATAAATACAAAATAAATTAATCATATAAAATCAAGTAGACTGTTATACACGTCAGTCAAGTTAAAAAAACAGCAACACACAGATCTGCACACACACACAAGCACCTTTCAACACACACACACACACACACACATTCACACACACATTCACACACACACAAACAAACACACACACCTTTCAGCACACACACACACACAAGCACCTTTCAACACACACACACACACACACACACACATTCACACACACACAAACAAACACACACACCTTTCAGCACACACACACACCTTTCAGCACACACACACACACACACACACATTCACACAGGAAACACATAGAAAGTCAATGCTGTTACATGGACGGACATTAAAAACACTGGGAAATCATAAAGGGGCAGAAAAGGAATGTGTGTGTGTGTAAGTGTGTGTGAGAGACTTTAAAGTTGTGCTTTCTGTTAGTGTGTGTCAGTGTTGTGAAGTGAGGGTCATGCCAATGCAGACTGTTCTACAGATGACTGTCACACTACCTTCAGTCGATATGCACTATGTGTCTGTTTGTGGTCACAGACCCATGTACTATCCGCCACTGTAGATCAGCTGTACGCTTCTCTATGAGAGGCTTGAAAAGGGACCTCTAGCCACCCCGTGGAGAACAGGCCGGGGCCAACACCGCAGACCACCGTGTCTCCTTTTGTTGTGTCAGACTCCTTTGGTTTCGTTACCTTAACGAAGGTCTTGTGTTATTGTTGTTGTAGTGTGAGTGTGAATTTCCCCAATTCCACCTTAAAAGCACTGTTTCTGCTGTTATTGTTGTTTTAGTGTGAGTACTTTGAATTTCTGTAATTCCACCTTAAACTTCTTTAATTCTACTATAAATGTCTGGAATTCCACCTTAAATTTCTACAACTTCACCTTAAAATCACAGATTCTGCAGTCATTTGTGTTTCGGTGTGATTGTGTACTGGGAATTTCTGGAATTCTGGAATTTCTAGAACTCCTACTTTAACACCTTTAACTACACCTTAAGTTTCTACAATTCCACCTTAAATGTCTAGAACTCCACCTTAAATTCCTACAATTCCAACTTAAATGTCTAGAACTCCACCTTAAATTTCTACAATTCCACCTTACATGTCTAGAACTCCACCTTAAATTTTTACAAATCCACCTTAATTTTCTACAATTCCACCTTAAATGTCTAGAACTCCATCTTAAATTTCTTCAATACCACCTTCAATTTCTACAATTCCACTTTAAATATCTGTAACTCCGTCTGAAATTTCTACAATTCCACTTTAAATGTCTAGAACTCCATCTTAATTTTTTTTAAATTCCACCTTAAATTTCCACACATCCACCTTAAATTTCTAAAATTCCTCCTTAAATGTCTAGAACTTCATCTTAAATTTCTACAATTTCACCTTAAATGTCTAGAACTCCTCCTTAAATTCTTACAATTCCAACTTAAATGTCTAGAACTCCACCTTAAATTTCTACAATTCCACCTTACATGTCTAGAACTCCACCTTAAATTTCTACAAATCCACCTTATTTTTCTACAATTCCATCTTAAATTTCTACAACTCCACATTAATTTGTACAATACCACCTTCAATTTCTACAATTCCACTTTAAATGTCTGTAACTCAGTCTGAAATTTCTACAATTTCACTTTAAATGTCTAGAACTCTGTCTTAATTTTTTTTTAAATTCCACCTTAAATTTCCACACATCCACCTTAGATTTCTAAAATTCCTCCTTAAATATCTAGAACTCCATCTTAAATTTCTACAAATCCACCTTTAATGTCTAGAACTCCACCTTAAATTTCTACAACTCCACCTTATGTTTCTACAGTTCCACCTTAAATGTCTAGAACTCCATCTTAAATTTCTACAATTCCACCTTAAATGTCTAGAATGCCACCTTAAATTTCTACAATTTCACCTTAAATGACTTGAACGCCACCTTAAATTTCTACAATTCCACCTTAAATTTCTACAATTCCACCTTAAATTTCTACAGTTCCACCTCAAAAGCACTGCTGTTCCTGCTGTTATTTTTGTTTCAGTGTGAGCGTGTGAGTACTGTGAATTTCTGAAAGTCCACCTTACATGTTAAATTTCTAGAATTACACTTTAAATTCCTATCACTCCGCCTTAGATTTCTGCAATTTCACCTTAAATTCTACAATTCTACTTTAAATTTCTACAAATGTCTAGAACTCCACCTTAAATTCTTACTGTTCCTGTTGTTATTGATGTGTGTGTGTGTGTGTGAGTTTGTGTACAGTTTAATGTGTACTGTTTTGAATTCTCTCAGCATTCCACCATTCATTCAATGGGGGCAAAAATTCCCTGTTTGAACGCCGTTTCCGGAAAAATGTAAGTCGGATCTCTTAGAAAAGCACAAGCATAAATCTGTGCTGTAGGACCTTCAAGAAACATTTCATATTTCGCAAATACAATAATAATGATGAAGATTATGAACAGTAAGTTGGCCTTTTCAGCCAATTTAATAATAATAATAAGAAGAAGAAGAAGAAGAAGAAGAAACACAATCATTTTCATCTCCACTGACAGGACCCTTCATATGATCTACTCACAAAAGCCACGTCGCTGCCACTCAGGCCTGTGTGGGCATCGATCCAGGCCTCAGGTCCCACTTCCACCAGGGAGACCCCGCCTCCTGACCGGCCCCTTTCCACAAGCCAGCACAAGAGCCCCTACCTGCAGTACGGAGCATCTGCACAGAGGAAGAGGAGGAGTTATCACGTCTGAGAGGACAGTCCAACCAAAACTATGTCCAAATCCAAAATCTCACCTCCTCCAGCGTCAACAGGGGACGCCCGCTGCCATGGAGACGATGATGTGCTGTGTGGTGACGTGTTCTGAAATGCCGGTTAGGACTGCAGGGCAAGGTGTGGTTTGACTGCCAGGAATACCAAGCGTGAGCGATCAAGCAGGCAACAGACAGGCCTTCTACACAGTCGAGTCACATTACTATGACCACTGATATCCAGAGTGACCACCGTGTCCAGCACAGACAGCAGCTAGACAGACTGGGAAACTCAGTAAGGTCCTGGTTGGAGGTCACAGGTATCTAGAGTCATGCTGACTGCAGTGCATCCCACAGCTGCTGGAGGGAGCGTGGAGGAGGATCCATAGAGACAACACCACCATCCAGGTGGTCCCACAGATGCTCAGTTGGGTTCAAGTCTGGGGAATTAGGGGTCCAGGTTGGTACTTGGAAGTCTTGGTCAGATCTTCCAACCAGTGTGGGACATTTCTAGTCGTGTGGACGTGTCTCATTGTCCTGCTGGAAGATCCCATTGGCCCCAGAGAAGACCATCAGCATGTATGGGGTATGTGATCTGCAAGGATGGATTAGAGCATCTTCTACATGCACAAAAACATTCCCCAGACCAGAACAGTGTCGGCGTCCAAAGTAGGAAATGTTTACTATAATGTGACTCCACTGTGTAGTTCATCAAAAAACGAAAAATCTACTGTTGCCTGACACCAACAGTTTCTTTACAGCAGGGGTATTTAATTAGAGGTCAGTACAGTCCAGTTAGAGGAGAGTTCCTCAGGCCAAGGTCCAAACCATAATAATTTCTAACGTGTGTTCTAATTCAGTGGTGTATCCTGTTTACTGAAGTAGTCTAGTATCAGCATCTCATACCATCAGCTACTGAAACACCAACACACCACACATACCGTCCAGTATATTTCAGTATATTTACTGTTTAAATACTAATAATACATGTTTTTACTCACTTCAATAAAAACAATATATACAATATATACAATTACACCTTAAATGTCTAGAACTCCATCTTAAATTCCACTGACTCCACTGTGTAGTTAACCAGGTTTGTGGTTATCCATCAAAATTACTACAGCTAAAAATCTACTGTTGCCTGACACCAATAGTTTCTTTATAGCAGAAGTATTTAATTAGAGGTCAGTACGGTCCAGTTAGAGGAGATCTCCTCAGGCTGGTCTGCACCATCATCATCTCTAACGTGTGTTCTGATTCAGTGGTGTATCCTGTTTACTGAAGTAGTCTAGTATCAGCATCTCATACCATCAGCTACTGAAACACCAACACACCACACATACCGTTCAGTATATTTCAGTATATTTACTGTTTAAATACTGAATTAATGATTTATAAACTAATAATAAATGTTTTTACACACTTCAATAAAAACAATATATATTAAAAAAACAGAATACTTTTGAAAAAAGAGAATCTTATAGTGTTTATTTAAAGAAACAGTAAATAAAGCAGCGTCTTCTTGTTAACTCAGTTTCACAGCTGGACCTGTTGGTTTGGATCCGCCTGTGAAGAATAAACATGTGTCTCTGTTTCTGGTTTATCATTCGGGTTTCTCCGTCAACTTTCCTTTTTTAGAGCTCGTTATTTTTTCTCCAACCTGCTTCACTTTCTAACTGCTGCTTCTCGCTTCGTACCTCGACTGTGTGTGCGCCGCACTCCCGAACATGCACAGATCTGATTGGCTGAGGAGCCTTTAGTGATCTTACAACGCACTCGATTGATCTGTGAGGTTAATGCGCTGCAAAGCCCGTATACCATAAAGACTAGAAAAGTTCTGCCACAAAAAATAAACACTTTCAAAATTAAATCGCTTTTAATAGTTTACAACGTCAGGATCCGTACGCGGACCGCGGTCTGCCTATTAGTGACCTTTGTCTTATAGCATTGTAGAATATTGACGCTCTACAAATAAAAACGTGTATCTTCTTTTTGTCAAAATTTATTTTTCTACATTGTTTGAACTCCTGTTATTAAGAAATGATCCATAATAGCTTGGAAAACATTCTGGTTCCATTAACTTACATTAAAAGTAAAGTCTGTTGTTTCTCTGTCCTGTAAAGAGACGATACGCTGCGTGTGCTGAGGAAACCGTGCTGTGTAATCCAGCAGAATAAAGCAAACAGGACGAGTTAATGTATGTGAGCAGGTTTATAGTTTATATGTGTGATATACCTGGAAGCATCACCTAATAATACAAAACACAGAAATCCAGTTCTATAATATTAAACACACCTAGATATGAAGTTCAACACAAGCTCAGCCCCCCATGAGCAGATTCACTGATTTCATTTAAAGGTGTTTCTGAAAACCAGACACACTGACCACTGTATCAGCTCCACTGACCATACAGGACCTCCACTCACTGTCCACTGTATCAGCTCTACTGACCATACAGTACCTCCATGGTCAGTAGGTTTAGTAGGATTAGTTTGGGCAGATAAGTTATTAGTACATAAACACACATACAGAGTAAGTACCCAGTTCATCTCACTCTGTGCTCCAGCAGCCTAATGATTAACATCAGAGCTCAGGTTAAAGTTCAGGGTACATCATCACATACAAATATAGTGACCCTACCTGATTTAAGCAGACCCTGTGCTATCCCGAAAGCCATATTTCCTGCACCGATGAAGCCGATCTTCAGCTCAGACCATGTATCCATGATAGTCTGCTGGAAGAAAGCTGGACCTGAACACATAAACCCAAAATCAGCCCCATCAAAACATCCATCCACATCTCTACATGCACCAGCAGCCCCCTGTGCAGCCACTGGACTGTAATATCGCTTACACATCACTGGCTTCAGGTCAGCACACATACAGCAGCGCACTAACTCACTAACTCACTAACTCACTAACTCACTCACCACTCCGTTTATGTCGTTTATTGATTTATTTACACACGAAACACACGTAAATCCTCAGTTCAGTCAAATCCAGGCTGACGTTGACATGTGCAGGGAGGGTTTCTTCTTCTACGCATTCCTCTATTATCATCATCATCACCATCAACATCCATATAAACTCAGAACGCACGTGTAGGGTAACTGGTGGGTTTCATAGTAAATAGTGTACATTTCTAAGTGTAGACATGGAGACCCCTGGTTCCCATCACTACCACTATAAACACCATCACCACCACTGTAAACATCATCACCTCTACTGTAAACACCATCACCACCATCACTGTAAACACCATCATCACCACTGTAAACACCATTATCACCACTGTAAACACCATCACCACCACTATAAACGCCATCAATACCACTATAAACACCATTATCACCACTGTAAACACCATCACCACCACTATAAACGCCATCGTCTCTACAGTGAACTGTATACCTGTACACAGGTAGGTGGAAGTAGTGTTAGGACTCTTGTTGGTGTAGTGGTTAGTATGGTGGTGTAGTGGTTAGTACGGTGGTGTAGTGGTCAGTATGGTGGTGTAGTGGTTAGTATGGTGGTGTTGTGGTTAGTACGGTGGTGTAGTGGTTAGTACGGTGGTGTAGTGGTCAGTACGGTGGTGTAGTGGTTAGTACGGTGGTGTAGTGGTTAGTATGGTGGTGTAGTGGTTAGTATGGTGGTGTAGTGGTCAGTATGGTGGTGTAGTGGTTAGTATGGTGGTGTAGTGGTTAGTATGGTGGTGTAGTGGTCAGTATGGTGGTGTAGTGGTTAGTATGGTGGTGTAGTGGTTAGTATGGTGGTGTAGTGGTCAGTACGGTGGTGTAGTGGTTAGTACGGTGGTGTAGTGGTTAGTATGGTGGTGTAGTGGTTAGTAAGGTGGTGTAGTGGTTAGTATGGTGGTGTAGTGGTTAGTATGGTGGTGTAGTGGTTAGTACGGTGGTGTAGTGGTCAGTACGGTGGTGTAGTGGTTAGTATGGTGGTGTAGTGGTTAGTATGGTGGTGTAGTGGTTAGTACGGTGGTGTAGTGGTTAGTATGGTGGTGTAGTGGTTAGTACGGTGGTGTAGTGGTCAGTACGTTGGTGTAGTGGTTAGTATGGTGGTGTAGTGGTTAGTATGGTGGTGTAGTGGTCAGTATGGTGGTGTAGTGGTTAGTATGGTGGTGTAGTGGTTAGTATGGTGGTATAGTGGTTAGTACGGTGGTGTAGTGGTTAGTATGGTGGTGTAGTGGTTAGTACGGTGGTGTAGTGGTCAGTGTGGTGGTGTAGTGGTCAGTATGGTGGTGTAGTGGTTAGTATGGTGGTGTAGTGGTTAGTACGGTGGTGTAGTGGTTAGTACGGTGGTGTAGTGGTTAGTATGGTGGTGTAGTGGTTAGTACGGTGGTGTAGTGGTTAGTACGGTGGTGTAGTGGTTAGTATGGTGGTGTAGTGGTCAGTATGGTGGTGTAGTGGTCAGTATGGTGGTGTAGTGGTTAGTACGGTGGTGTAGTGGTTAGTACGGTGGTGTAGTGGTTAGTACGGTGGTGTAGTGGTTAGTATGGTGGTGTAGTGGTTAGTACGGTGGTGTAGTGGTCAGTACGGTGGTGTAGTGGTCAGTACGGTGGTGTAGTGGTTAGTACGGTGGTGTTGTGGTCAGTACGGTGGTGTAGTGGTTAGTACGGTGGTGTAGTGGTTAGTATGGTGGTGTAGTGGTTAGTAAGGTGGTGTAGTGGTTAGTATGGTGGTGTAGTGGTTAGTATGGTGGTGTAGTGGTTAGTATGGTGGTGTAGTGGTCAGTATGGTGGTGTAGTGGTCAGTATGGTGGTGTAGTGGTTAGTACGGTGGTGTAGTGGTTAGTAAGGTGGTGTAGTGGTTAGTATGGTGGTGTAGTGGTTAGTATGGTGGTGTAGTGGTTAGTATGGTGGTGTAGTGGTTAGTATGGTGGTGTAGTGGTCAGTATGGTGGTGTAGTGGTTAGTATGTTGGTGTAGTGGTTAGTATGGTGGTGTAGTGGTTAGTATGGTGGTGTAGTGGTTAGTATGGTGGTGTAGTGAGATGTATTTTGGTCAACACAAAACATTGTTCCAACCGTCTTGTGGCTTGTTCTGCTGATGGTAAACTCATGAATATATTTAATTTTAGTTACCATTTTTTATAATTTTGATTTGCTTCAATTAATTTTATCTTTCTTTTAATTTCATATACAATTCTTTTATCTTAACTTATTTTATCTTATGTTTATTATTTGTATTATTTCCTCTTTTTTTTTTCCTGTTGTTACTGCACATGTTTATCTCTTATGTTTCACTTTTATTTATTCATCTATGATTGTTGTTTTTACCAGAATGTTATTTTGGTTTGTCTTACACAATTTTATTGTCACCTTGCATCCATATTAAAAATCTTTTTTCAACCTCTTTTTATTGTAAAACTGTAATGCTCGACTACATCGTAAACGAGGATCTCTGTCAATATACCTCCGAGTGAAAATAAAGGTTGGTTGGTTGATCGATTAGCTTTAGCCACTGTGAGAAAGACCTTTAGCTGCTTATGTGACAGTCTGATGATATTTTAGGTCAAACTTATAAAGAAATACGGAGAATTTTAAAAGTTTACACACTTTCAAGCATCACTGTATCTGTAGAAGCTCTTCTATACACGCTTAACACTGAGAAACACAGAGAAACACAGAGAAACACTGAGAAACACTGAGAAACACTAAGAAACACCGAGAAACACTGAGAAACACTCAATGAATCAGTTATTAGTGTTAAAATAAAGTGGTTTATAACGTAAAGTGCTGTAAGAAAGAAACTGCAGTCGTTCAGTAAAAAGGTTTATTAGATCATCAGTTTATTGGTTCACCCAGTTTAGCTTACAGTGCTTTAAAATCAAAATCATCAAAAACACACGAAACCCCGAACGAGACCCACATTACGAGCAGAGTTCAGTCAAAAACCCAGAACTTGGTTCATCCTGTAGATCAACCAGCAGCACTCACTCAACTCCGCCCCTCTCATCATTAACATTACGCTGTTTACTTACCGTAACATATGCTTTTAAATCTATCACCAGTGTTCACCCCCAGATCACCCTTACACACTACAATACTCACTACTACTGACCACCAGTGTTCACCCCCAGATCACCCTTACACACTACAATACTCACTCCTACTGACCACCAGTGTTCACCCCCAGATCACCCTTACACACTACAATACTCACTCCTACTGACCACCAGCACTATCAGCTCTTCTCCTTCTCCAGTTCTCCTGTTTCCACCTTAAATGGAGGTGCAGGTACGTTCTGGCTCCTGCTGCACTGTTTAAGGTGGAACAGGAAAACTGGTGAAGGAGCTGCTTCACCCTCGTGTGCTCGGTAGGAGTGAGTATTGTAGAGTGAACAGTTGGTCTGGGGGTGATGTGACTGGTCACTGGTTTGAGGTTTAAAACTACAGCTACAAGAAACTGACTGCAAAACCCAAAAGACTAAAAGTTTCCAGATAAAAACAACAGACACGTACCGTAGAAACCCAGATCAGCCATATTCACCTTATAAATAATGCAGCCCTCATACTACTGTTCAACATTCATAATAATAATAATAATAATAATAATAATAATAATAATAATAATAAAACCCACCCAGTAGAATGATTAGAAATGTATATAGTGCAATATTGGTCAGTGTAATGACTCCATCAGAGACTCTGGAACATTAGAACCTCCACTGTACAGTTAAGGCTTTGTTGATATGAAGAATGTCGAGCGGTTGATTGAACACTTCGCTGAAGTACTGCTCTTCAACAGCACAAGTGTAACGGTCTTGCAGAACGAGTGATGATGTCATGATCCTCATTTGCGAGCGACGTTGTAATTCGCCACAAACCAATCACACGTCTCCTTGACAGCTGAGGAAAGAGAGGAAGGTGTAACATCAACACACTTACGACTGACAGGCTGCTCTGTGATAAATAGAAATATAAACAGAATGTAATGACGTGTAAATCATAGAGACATATTTTATTCACAGAAGAACATAAAACACATCAGATGCTGAAAGTGACACAAAAATGATTCAACTTTAATTAAAATTATTAACTCATTTAGAACTTAATACAGCAACGCATCTCCAACACGTCAAGGATCACGTCTACCATCGTGTAGCATCATCTCTTCTTTTAACAGCAGTAAACATCTGGGAGGTGAGGAGACCAACTGCTGGACTTCTGGTGTTAATTCTTGTCTGATGTTGGTTCTAGCTGCTCTGGTTTTTTGTTTTCATGATGCTCCAAATGTTCTACTGGTGAAGGTCTGGACTGCAGGCAGGTCAGTTCAGCAGCCGGACTCTGTGCTGTTAGGGTCTTCTCTGAAAGAGTCGTAGTCTGGATGGAGCAGATGTTGTTCTGAAGCCTCTGTATATGTTCAGCACTGACAGAGTTTTTCCAGATGTGTGAGCTGCTCACACCATAGACACTAATGCAGCTCCAGACCATCAGAGATACAGGCCTTTAAACTGAGCACTGATAACAAGTTGATGGTCTCTGTCTCTCCTTGCAGGACACACATCCTTGGTTTTTAAAAAGAATTTCAAATTTTAATTTATCTGACCATAGAACTGTTTACCATTCTGTTTTAGTCAGTGTTAAATGAGCTTTGGGCCAGAGTAGTCGGCGGAGCTTCTGGATGGTGTTGCTTCTTCTTTACATGATGCAGTTTAACTGGTATGTGTTTACAGACAGTAAGTTCTGGAAGTGATTCTGAGCTCATGCAGTGACGTCCAGAACAGAAGCAGGCCTGTTTTTAATGGAGGGCCGTCTGAGAGTCTCACCAGCATCCAGTACTGACCGTCGGCCTTGTCCCTTACGCACAGGCATTTCTCCAGATTCTATAAATCTTTAGATGATATTATGTTCTATAGATGGTGGACTTAGTTGCAAGTTGCTCCTCCAGCTGTTTTATTAGTACTACTTACTTTTCCAGCCTTTTGTTGCTGCCTGTCCCAACATTGAGATGTGTTGCCGTCAGCAAGTTCCAAATGAATCACACAAGTAAATTTTATAAAATGTTGTTATAAATGTGTGAATTAATGTATTTCTACATGCTCTGAATGTGTAGACAATTCTCTATTTTTACAGGTGTGTGTGTGTGTGTGTGTGTGTGTGTGTGTGTATGTGTGTGTGTGTGTGTGTGTGTGTTGATGTTTACCTTTTTTGAATGGGGTGAAGGTGAAGTCAGGAAGGTATTTGCGGAGTTTGGCATTGCTGGCTGTTTTCTTAAACTGTCCATCAGACTTACTAGTGTCATACTGAACACAGAGAGTCAAGGGCAATAATAATAATAATAATAATAATAATAATAATAATAATAATAATAATAATAAACAATATGATGGGTACTGTTCATATAGATTAAAGCTGGAGTATATGTGTGTGTGTGTGTGTGTGTGTGTGTGTGTGTGTGTGTGTGTGTGTGTGTGTGTGTGTGTGTAAAGCACATGTGTATGTGTGCAGGATGGGGTATGCAGGTAGGTGGACAGGCAGGTGAACCATCTAATCTATTCATTCAGCTCAACTGAACAAATGAATCAAACTCTCTCTGAACACCTCCATATTGGTGCTACAGTGGGGTCTTTGTTGTTAATGTGATTTATGGTGAGTGAGAAGAGTAAAAGGATACGACCACTTCACCTTTAAAACCAAGAGCTTCAACAACAGCATCTGCAGCTTCCTTAATAGACACTTCATCCTCCTCTCCAACTGCGAGAGAGAGAGAGAGACAGAGAGACAGAGAGAGAGATAGAGAGAGAGACATTACATTTCTCTGTTTAGTTACTACATATATATATATATATATATTTATATATATACCTGACAGTATGATGGGTTCCACTTCATCATATTCCCTCAGGACCCATAGAAACAGACGAGCCAGATCCAGCGAATAGATGAACTGTCTCCGTGGACGACCGGAACCCCACACGTGGAAAGGCGTGCCCTCCTCTTTAACACAGAAATAAATAAATAAATAAATAATATTTGGTCACATAAATGTTTTATATGCTAATGATTTACTGATGTGAGTCCTTAAACCTGTGCTGTCCAGGTTTTCTCCACTAGAGGGTGAAACTTGTCATGTCAGTCACATATTATTAAATATTAAGGAGAGACGGGAGAGAGACAGAGATACAAAGTGGAAATCTCCAAAATAGTAACTTTACAGGAGAAGAAAAAACTACCTGATCATTAAAGAACAGAGTAATAAAGTATACAGAGAATCAGATGAACTAAAGTCTGTAAGTGGAGCTCCTGTATGGTCAGTGGAGCTGATACAGTGGACAGTGAGTGTAGGTCCTGTATGGTCAGTGGAGCTGATACAGTGGACAGTGAGTGTAGGTACTGTATGGTCAGTGGAGCTGATACAGTGGACAGTGAGTGGAGGTCCTGTATGGTCAGTGGAGCTGATACAGTGGACAGTAAGTGGAGGTCCTGTATGGTCAGTGGAGCTGATACAGTGGACAGTGAGTGTAGGTACTGTATGGTCAGTGGAGCTGATACAGTGGACAGTGAGTGGAGGTCCTGTATGGTCAGTGGAGCTGATACAGTGGACAGTGAGTGTAGATCCTGTATGGTCAGTGGAGCTGATACAGTGGACAGTGAGTGTAGGTACTGTATGGTCAGTGGAGCTGATACAGTGGACAGTGAGTGTAGGTACTGTATGGTCAGTGGAGCTGATACAGTGGACAGTGAGTGGAGGTCCTGTATGGTCAGTGGAGCTGATACAGTGGATAGTGAGTGTAGATCCTGTATGGTCAGTGGAGCTGATACAGTGGACAGTGAGTGTAGGTCCTGTATGGTCAGTGGAGCTGATACAGTGGACAGTGAGTGGAGGTCCTGTATGGTCAGTGGAGCTAATACAGTGGACAGTGAAAAGAGGTCCTGTATGGTCAGTGGAGCTGATACAGTGGACAGTGAGTGTAGGTCCTGTATGGTCAGTGGAGCTGATACAGTGGACAGTGAGTGGAGGTCCTGTATGGTCAGTGGAGCTGATACAGTGGACAGTGAGTGTAGGTCCTGTATGGTCAGTGGAGCTGATGGTTTTGATATTACGGCTGATCAGTGTGTGTGTGTATATACTATATATATATATATATTATAGAGAGAAAGATGATGATTTCTGTGTGTGCTGGTTCTTACTCTGAGCAATGTAAGCTTTGTGTATGAGTCCCGGTAGAACATGACAGTCCTCTATATTGAAACTGTCATAAGGACCGAGCATGTTTGTAGGGATGACGGCCGTGTACCTCCGCCCAAACTGCGCCAAATAGGCCCTGCCAGAAACATCAGCATAAACATCCACAGCATAGCAGAGAGTAACAAACTCAACACAACAACTGATCTGAGCTGAAACACAAACAACACCTCATCACTGACCTGTTCTGGACGTCAATCATCCGTTTGGCGTATGAATAACCGAAGTTAGATTCGTGAGGAGGACCGCGGTGAATCTGAGAGAGACAAAACAAACAAGAATGAGATGAAAGGCTAGACAAATGTATCAGCCTCATACAAATATACAGTCATATGTAAACGTTTGTGCTCCCAAATTACAGTTTTGGTCATTTGGTAGGTGTGGACGGTGATCTGGAGCTGCAGCCCATCACTGAAGATGCTCCACTGTGTTTCCCACTAGGGGTCACTGTTTGGTCTCCAGTCTGTTTAGTTTAGAGGGTTTTTGATTTGTTAGAAACACCTAAACCTCTCTTAACTCCGCCCACTAAACCTCCCTGACTCCGCCCACTGCACTTCCTCCCAATCAGCACTAATAATAAAGCTGGTTTCTGTATCAGTGTATCAGTGTGAGTTTAGCTGCTCGGGTGTCTGATGCTGGAGGAGCTGAATCAGACGTGTCTGTTATTGGGGGTCTGGTTTGGTGTTTAGCTGCTCGGGTGTCTGATGCTGGAGGAGCTCAATCAGACGTGTCTGTTATTGGGGGTCTGGTTTGGTGTTTAGCTGCTCGGGTGCCTGATGCTGGAGGAGCTGAATCAGACGTGGCTGTTATTGGGGGTCTGGTTTGGTGTTTAGCTGCTCGGGTGTCTGATGCTGGAGGAGCTCAATCAGACGTGTCTGTTATTGGGGGTCTGGTTTGGTGTTTAGCTGCTCGGGTGTCTGATGCTGGAGGAGCTGAATCAGACGTGGCTGTTATTGGGGGTCTGATTTGGTGTTTAGCAGCAGCTGGTGCTGCAGGAACGATATGATATATTTTTCACTTTTTTTCTACATCTAGGTCGATCTGTTCCACTGACTTACATTGAGGGTACAAGTGTGTTATTTCCTCTCCTATAAAGTTGCTATAATGTGGACAGTGAGAGGACAGACAAGATAAACACACTGTCGAGGACGCTGATCTTGGTTTGCAGAAACGCTGCACATTGTTTAAAAATGTATGAAAATGTAGCTTCAGATACAAACCATAGTCTCGTCAATCGGATACGTGGTTTTATCGGGAAAGACGCAGGTGGATAGACAGGACACCACCTTCACCACATCGAATTCATGAGCTGTATGCAGGACGTTGTCATTGATGTGTATGTTGTTTCTCTGGAATATATTAGAGTAGATACAGTCATACATACAGTCATACATACAGCCATACATACAGCCATATATACAGTCATACATACAGCCTTACACACAGTCATATATACAGTCATATATACAGTCATACATACAGCCATATATACAGTCAAACATACAGCCATACATACAGTCATACATACAGCCATACACACAGTCATACATACAGCCATACACACAGTCATATATACAGTCATACATACAGCCATACATACAGACATATATACAGTCATACATACAACCTTACATACAGTCATACATACAGCCATGCATACAGTCATACATACAGTCATACATACAGTCATACATACAGCCATATATACAGTCATACATACAGCCATATATACAGTCATACATACAGCCATGCATACAGTCATACACACAGTCATATATACAGTCATACATACAGCCATACATACAGACATATATACAGTCATACATACAACCTTACATACAGTCATACATACAGCCATGCATACAGTCATACATACAGCCATGCATACAGTCATACATACAGTCATACATACAGTCATACATACAGTCATATATACAGCCATATATACAGCCATATATACAGTCATACATACAGTCATATATACAGTCATACATACAGCCATATATACAGTCATACATAGTCATACATACAGTCATACATACAGCCATACATACAATCATACATATAGCCATATATACAGTCATACACTATCCTTGTGTATGTGTGTGAGACTGTGTGTGCATGTGTATGAGAGACTGTGTGTGTAAGACTGTGTGTGTGAGAGACTGTGTGTGTGTGAGACTGTGTGTGTGTGAGACTGTGTGTGTGTCTGAGAGACAGTATGTGTGTTTGTGAGACTGTGTGTGTATGTGTATGAGAGACTGTGTGTGAGAGAGACTGTGTGTGTGAGACTGTGTGTGTGTCTGAGAGACAGTATGTGTGTTTGGGAGACCGTGTGTGTATGTGTGTGAGAGACTGTGTGTGAGAGACAGTATGTGTGTTTGGGAGACCGTGTGTGTATGTGTGTGAGAGACTGTGTGTGAGAGACTGTGTGTGTGAGACTGTGTGTGTATGTGTATGAGAGACTGTGTGTGTGAGAGACTGTGTGTGTGAGACTGTGTGTGTGTCTGAGAGACAGTATGTGTGTTTGGGAGACCGTGTGTGTATGTGTGTGAGAGACTGTGTGTGAGAGACTGTGTGTGTGAGACTGTGTGTGTGAGACTGTGTGTGTATGTGTATGAGAGACTGTGTATGAGAGACTGTGTGTGTGAGACTGTGTGTGTGAGACTGTGTGTGTATGTGTATGAGAGACTGTGTGTGTGAGAGACTGTGTGTGAGAGACTGTGTGTGTGAGACTGTGTGTGTATGTGTATGAGAGACTGTGTGTGTGAGAGACTGTGTGTGTGTGAGACTGTGTGTGTGTCTGAGAGACAGTATGTGTGTTTGGGAGACCGTGTGTGTATGTGTGTGAGAGACTGTGTGTGAGAGACTGTGTGTGTGAGACTGTGTGTGTGAGACTGTGTGTGTGTCTGAGAGACAGTATGTGTGTTTGGGAGACCGTGTGTGTATGTGTGTGAGAGACTGTGTGTGAGAGACTGTGTGTGAGAGACTGTGTGTATGTGTATATGCGTGCGTTTGAGACTGTATGTGTGTGTGTGTGTGTGTGTGTGTGTGTGTGTGTGTGTGTGTGTGTGTGTGTGTGTGTGGTTTTCCAGTTACCACATCATATGCAGAGTAGAGTGTTGATGGTGTGCCATCAAAATATACCTGCAAATGTGACCATAGGCAATTTGAAGGATATTTGGTGGGTTTGGTATATATGATATATGATTATATATGATTAGGTATATATGTTTCTGCCATATGGATGGACAGGATGCTGTTACATGGCAACTTTGAAGTTACCATATGAGGTTTTTACTATTCAGAAAGGAGAAGTTCCCGACGAGGTTCGGTCTTATCATTGGAGGATAAATTTAGGAGAGAAGTGGGGTACAGGATTATTTCCATGGTACTGTGTGACATTTTTGGCAGATCACATTGATTATATCACCTACACCCTACAGGGTTTTGCAAATGAGACTATAAAAGGTTTTGAATATTTGTCTAATACCCAAAAGAGTCTTTTGGCCAAGCAAGGTGCTTTGTGTATGGCTTTGAATGTAACTGTAGATGCCTGTTATCTTTTGATCCCAGATAGTGCTGACAATATGACTAGTGTTATAGATGCGCTGAAACATGTAAGGGAAGCATTTGGCCCTTCAGAAGGAGCAGGATGGTCTGCGAATGCTTGGTTACAGGAGGAATTTGCAGTTGTTGGCTCAGATTATGGTAGCAGTTCTTATATCTGTGTGTGTGATCTTTTGTTTTTGTACATTGTTGCTGACTTGTGCGAAAGCCATGTTGTTGAAATGGATTGGAGTTGTGATGCCTGGTGGTCAAATTCAGATGCCGTTACTACGAAGGACTGACACTGACGATGATGAGGAAGTGGTAATAGAGGGTAAATTAGTGGAGAAATATCCATTTTGAATATCTTGTATTATTATACTTTTAGCATGGATGTTTGTTCTTATTCGAATATTTAGTAGTATTTATTATGACTAGTACATTTAAAGGGGGAAATGGATAAAGTGATTATCTATAATTGATATCTTAATCTGCATTTTTTGTTTTTGCAAAAGATACTGTTTGGCCGTGTTTTTTCTTTCCTTCTAGGACATCAGCAGGAAGATCATTGTTTTTGGTTGCTTAAGACAATTCAACCATGGACAATACAAATGGACTGGAGGACTTTTGAATAAGGACATGGTGCTAAAACGCCTGAAGTGAACACATCACTGGTACTACATGAGGAGTCGATGCTGCTGAGGAGCTGCAGTGTGCTATGTTTCTATAAGATCTAAGTTGTCTGTACTGTGTTGTGTCTGTACTGTGTTGTGTTGTCTGTACTGTGTTGTGTTGTGTCTGTACTGTGTTGTGTCTGTACTGTGTTGTGTTGTGTCTGTACTGTGTTGTGTTGTGTCTGTACTGTGTTGTGTTGTCTGTACTGTGTTGTGTTGTGTCTGTACTGTGTTGTGTCTGTACTGTGTTGTGTTCTGTCTGTACTGTGTTGTGTTGTGTCTGTACTGTGTTGTGTTCTGTCTGTACTGTGTTGTGTTGTGTCTGTACTGTGTTTTGTTGTCTGTACTGTGTTGTGTTGTGTCTGTACTGTGTTGTGTCTGTACTGTGTTGTGTTGTGTCTGTACTGTGTTGTGTTGTGTCTGTACTGTGTTGTGTCTGTACTGTGTTGTGTTGTCTGTACTGTGTTGTGTTGTGTCTGTACTGTGTTGTGTTGTGTCTGTACTGTGTTGTGTTCTGTCTGTACTGTGTTGTGTTGTGTCTGTGTTGTGTTGTGTCTGTACTGTGTTGTGTTGTGTCTGTACTGTGTTGTGTTGTGTCTGTACTGTGTTGTGTTGTGTCTGTACTGTGTTCTGTCTGTACTGTGTTGTGTCTGTACTGTGTTGTGTCTGTACTGTGTTGTGTTTGTACTGTGTTGTGTTGTCTGTACTGTGTTGTGTTGTGTCTGTACTGTGTTGTGTTGTGTCTGTACTGTGTTGTGTTCTGTCTGTACTGTGTTGTGTTGTGTCTGTGTTGTGTTGTGTCTGTACTGTGTTGTGTTGTGTCTGTACTGTGTTGTGTTGTGTCTGTACTGTGTTGTGTTGTGTCTGTACTGTGTTGTGTCTGTACTGTGTTGTGTCTGTACTGTGTTGTGTTGTGTCTGTACTGTGTTGTGTTGTGTCTGTACTGTGTTGTGTCTGTACTGTGTTGTGTCTGTACTGTGTTGTGTTGTCTGTACTGTGTTGTGTTCTGTCTGTACTGTGTTGTGTTGTGTCTGTACTGTGTTGTGTTGTGTCTGTACTGTGTTGTGTTCTGTCTGTACTGTGTTGTGTTGTGTCTGTACTGTGTTGTGTTGTGTCTGTACTGTGTGTGTTGTCTGTACTGTGTTGTAGTTGTGTCTGTACTGTGTTGTGTTGTGTCTGTTACTGTGTTGTGTTGTACTTGTACTGAGTTGTGTTCTGTCATGTACTGTGTTGTGTTGTGTCTGTACTGTGTTGTGTCTGTCTGTACTGTGTTGTGTTGTGTCTGTACTGTGTTGTGTTGTCTGTACTGTGTTGTGTCTGTACTGTGTTGTGTTGTGTCTGTTCCTGTGTTGTGTTGTGTCTGTACTGTGTTGTGTTGTGTCTGTACGGGTGTGTTCTGTCTGTACTGTGTTGTGTTGTACTGTGTTGTGTTTGTCTGTACTGTGTTGTGTTGTGTCTGTACTGTGTTGTGTTGTCTGTACTGTGTTGTGTTGTGTCTGTACTGTGTTGTGTTGTGTCTGTACTGTGTTGTGTCCTGTCTGTACTGTGTACTGTCTGTACTGTGTTGTGTCTGTACTGTGTTGTGTTCTGTCTGTACTGTGTTGTGTTGTGTCTGTACTGTGTTGTGTTCTGTCTGTACTGTGTTGTGTTGTGTCTGTACTGTGTTGTGTTGTCTGTACTGTGTTGTGTTGTGTCTGTACTGTGTTGTGTCTGTACTGTGTTGTGTTGTGTCTGTACTGTGTTGTGTTGTGTCTGTACTGTGTTGTGTTGTGTCTGTACTGTGTTGTGTTGTCTGTACTGTGTTGTGTTGTGTCTGTACTGTGTTGTGTCTGTACTGTGTTGTGTTGTCTGTACTGTGTTGTGTTGTGTCTGTACTGTGTTGTGTCTGTACTGTGTTGTGTTGTCTGTACTGTGTTGTGTTGTGTCTGTACTGTGTTGTGTTGTGTCTGTACTGTGTTGTGTTCTGTCTGTACTGTGTTGTGTTGTGTCTGTGTTGTGTTGTGTCTGTACTGTGTTGTGTTGTGTCTGTACTGTGTTGTGTTCTGTCTGTACTGTGTTGTGTTGTGTCTGTACTGTGTTGTGTTGTGTCTGTACTGTGTTGTGTTGTGTCTGTACTGTGTTCTGTCTGTACTGTGTTGTGTCTGTACTGTGTTGTGTCTGTACTGTGTTGTGTTTGTACTGTGTTGTGTTGTCTGTACTGTGTTGTGTTGTGTCTGTACTGTGTTGTGTTGTGTCTGTACTGTGTTGTGTTCTGTCTGTACTGTGTTGTGTTGTGTCTGTGTTGTGTTGTGTCTGTACTGTGTTGTGTTGTGTCTGTACTGTGTTGTGTTGTGTCTGTACTGTGTTGTGTCTGTACTGTGTTGTGTCTGTACTGTGTTGTGTTGTGTCTGTACTGTGTTGTGTTGTGTCTGTACTGTGTTGTGTCTGTACTGTGTTGTGTCTGTACTGTGTTGTGTTGTCTGTACTGTGTTGTGTTCTGTCTGTACTGTGTTGTGTTGTGTCTGTACTGTGTTGTGTTCTGTCTGTACTGTGTTGTGTTGTGTCTGTACTGTGTTGTGTTCTGTCTGTACTGTGTTGTGTTGTCTGTCCGCACTTGTTTGTTCGTGTTGCACTTGTGTCTGTATGCACTGTCTATGTTGCTCCATGGTCCTGGAGGAACGTTGTTTCGTTTCACTGTGTACTATGTATGTAGTTGAAATGACAATAAAACCCACTTGACTTGACTTGTGTAGAGTTGGGTTTTGTTTATTGTATTGTAATCTTTATTATCGATAGAGGATGATAATCTTAGTAAGATATAATAGTTTGTATTAGTGTTTGAGCTTTACTGCATGTGTGTTGCCTACATGTATAACACTTTTCTTTGTTTTAATCATTTGGAAACTGAAGTTCCACTCACTAGGCAAGTGCATTGGAGCCTCAGTTTTTGTTCCTTTTTCGTTGTTTATGCAGGGAGAGGTCCATTGGAAGGTCCGATGGGTGGACCAGCCTGAATTTGGACATGTTGTTGGTTTTATTTTCTGAGGATTCTATATGTATTTGCTTGAGTCTCGTCTCTATATGGATGGTTATAGTTCCTCTTTTGAATTGGTCTGGAGTACTTTGTGTGGTCGCCTAGGGCAGAGGGACCAGGAGAGTTTTTCCTGTCTAGCCAGTTTGATGGACATTTTAGGAAAGATAGCTGCCTGACAGGTTTTTTCGCTCTCACACTCCATGAAGTAATGTGATAAGAGGAATTGCTCGTTTGTTAAAATTTTGAATGAGTGTCGGGGAGTGAAGGAGGGAATATGAAGTATATTTCACACATACATATAGAGACATGCATACGAAGCAGCTATTTACGTGAAAAGTTAATGGAGTATGACATACATTTTGGCAGAGCATCTTACATACAGCCATATAAACAGTCATACATACAGTAATACATACAGCCATACATACAGCCATATAAACAGTCATACATACAGTAATACATACAGCCATACATACAGTCATATATACAGCCATATAAACAGTCATACATACAGTAATACATACAGCCATATAAACAGTCATACATACAGTAATACATACAGCCATATAAACAGTCATACATACAGTGATACATACAGTCATATATACAGTCATATATACAGCCATACACACACCCATATATACAGTCATATATACAGCCATACACACACCCATATATACAGTCATATATACAGCCATACACACACCCATATATACAGTCATATACACAGCCATACATACAGCCATACATACAGTGATACATACAGCCATACATACAGTCATACATACAGCCATATATACAGTCTTACATACAGCGATATATACAGTCATATATACAGTCATACATACAGTCATACACACACCCGTATATACAGTCATATACACAGACATACATACAGCCATACATACAGCCATATATACAGTCTTACATACAGTGATATATACAGTCATATATACAGTCTTACATACAGCGATATATACAGTCATACATACAGTCATACATACAGTCATCAGTTAAGAGCTTTGCAGTTACCTTTGTGTATGTGTGTAAGAGACTGTGTGTGTGTGAGACTGTGTGTGTGTAAAAGAGACTGTGTGTGTGAGACTGTGTGTGTGTGTGTGTGTGTGTGTGTGTGTGTGAGAGAGACTGTGTGTGTGTGAGACTGTGTGTATGTGTGTGAAAGTCTGTGTGTGTGTGAGACTGTGTGTGTATGTGTGTGAGAGACTGTGTGTGTGTGAGACTGTGTGTGTATATGTGTGAGAGACTGTGTGTGTGTGAGACTGTGTGTGTATGAGACTGTGTGTGTATATGTGTGAGAGACTGTGTGTGTGAGACTGTGTGTGTGAGAGAGACTGTGTGTGTTTGTGTGTAAGAGACTGTGTGTGTGTGAGACTGTGTGTGTGTGAGACTGTGTGTTTGTGTGTGAGAGACTGTGTGTGTGAGAGACTGTATGTGTGTGAGACTGTGTGTTGTATGTGTGTGAGAGACTGTGTGTGTGTGTGTGTAAGAGACTGTGTGTGTGTGAGACTGTGTGTGTGTGAGACTGTGTGTTTGTGTGTGAGAGACTGTGTGTGTGAGAGACTGTATGTGTGTGAGACTGTGTGTTGTATGTGTGTGAGAGACTGTGTGTGTGTGTGTGGGAGACTATGTGTGTGAGACTGTGTGTTGTATGTGTGTAAGAGACTGTGTGTGTGTATGACTGTGTGTGTGTGTGAGATACTCTATGTGTGTGTGCGAGAGACTGTGTGTGTGTCTGAGAGACAGTATGTGTATGTGTGAGAAAATGTATGTGTGTGAGACTGTGTGTGTATGTGTGTGAGAGATTGTGTGTGTGTGAGAGACTGTGTGTGTGTGAGACTGTGTGTGTATGTGTGTGAGAGACTGTGTGTGTGTGAGACTGTGTGTGTATGTGTGTGAGAGGCTGTGTGTGAGACTGTGTGTATGTGTATATGTGTGTTTGAGACTGTATATATGTGTGTGTGTGTGTGTGTATGTGTGAGAAAATGTATGTGTATGAGACTGTGTGTGTATGTGTGTGAGACTGTGTGTGTGTGAGACTGTGTGTGTGTGAGAGACTGTGTGTGTGTGTGAGACTGTGTGTGTATGTGTGTGAGAGACTGTGTGTGTGTGAGACTGTGTGTGTATGTGTGTGAGAGGCTGTGTGTGAGACTGTGTGTATGTGTATATGTGTGTTTGAGACTGTATATATGTGTGTGTGTGTGTGTGTGTGTATGTGTGAGAGACTGTGTGTGTGTGAGACTGTGTGTGTATGTGTGTGAGAGGCTGTGTGTGAGACTGTGTATATGTGTATATGTGTGTGTTTGAGACTGTATATGTGTGTGTGTGTGTGTGGGTGTGTGTGTATATATGCTTGTGTGAGACTGTAT
>CM038707.1:1544211-1581711 GCA_021613375.1 Megaleporinus macrocephalus | reverse complement strand
AAGTTCAGAGCAGTCCACCGTATAGTGTCTTTCAAAGTTCAGAGCAGTCCACCGTACAGAGTCTTTAAACGGATTAACTGAAAAGAGTCTCAAGGAGGACAGAGGAATATTCTGCATAGTCACTCAACGTAGAAGAGTCTTAAAGGGGACAGTCAGGAGCCAGGGAAACAAACCCGTACTTGAGCTTGGAGTTTGTGGATTCTGTGGTGGCACCGACCTCATGCTTTGGGCGCCGCCGTAGAGGGGCTCTGCCGCTCGGAGGTGGGTGATATGGCTGGTGCTGGAGTCTGCGGGTTCTCTTGGGTTCCAGAGAGGCCGACGAGACCCCGCTGTGGATATGCCAATACTTGGTGAACCTGGGAAAAGACCTTAAAAGCACATTAGCCTGAAGACCACGGACAGGTAGGATCTGATCCTCACAGTCTCAGATACCTGAAACCAGAGATACTGAGAACAGTCTTACTGAGATCAATGCCGCACACTGAGACTAGCGTGTGGCTGGTTTATATGGGTGTGCTAATGAGAAGCTGCCACTAGCACTAACAAGATACAGATGAATGTAATGGGTAGCCATGGAAACGTGGGTGTGTGTGAAACTTCTTTTGGCGAGCGGCCGCACGTCGAAGGTGAACGCTAACTCCCATGTCTGCTAGCTCCTTTAATCCACTCATCCATCTGAACGTCCTAGGGCTCTGCTGACCAGGAGACACACTAGGACACACTGGAAGGGAGTGAGGTTAGTGAATTAATGTATGAGCGAGTTCTGAGCATACTCTGCCCGGGGAGGTATCGGCTCCAGTCGTGCTGGGCATTGGCACAGTAGGACCTCAGGAACCTGCCGAGATCCTGGTTGAGCCTTTCGACCTGCCCATTAGTTTGGGGACGAGAGACTCACCGTGATGCTCAGCAGGCCACAAAAGGCCCGCCTAACTCGCAATGTGAACTGGACACCTCTGTCCGTCACTATGTCCTCAGGGAGGCCATAGTAACGAAACACCTCCCCGAACAGAGTTTCGGCGGTTTCTAGGGCAGTGGGAAGCTTCCGAAGGGGGATGAGAAGACACCCCTTTGGAAAAACGGTCCACTACCACCATGATAGCCGTGCAACCCCCTGAGTTTGCTAGATCTGTCACGAAGTCGATAGACAGATGCGACCAGAGCCGTTAAGGAATTGGCAAAGGCTCCAGCCGGTTTCCGACGAGGGCTCTGGCTTTGCGCACACACTGCACAGACACCAACATAGTCGGCAACCGACTTTTTAAGCGCCGGCCACCAGAACCTGTTGGCCACCTGCTGCAGCGTACGACGCACGCCTGGATGTCCCGAGCCAGGAAGAGTATGGACCCCTTCGAGCACTTCAGTTCTAAGTGAGCAGGGTACACACAACCGGCCGGGTGGACAACCTGCCAGGATGCGGGAGGACGGGATGATCGGTTCCTCTTTGGCTGGAGGGAGCACAGGGTCAAATATAAGGGAGAGTGCGTCTGCTTTGGAATTACGTGAACCAGCTCGGTAAGTGAGGGAGAAATTAAAGCGGGAAAAGAAAAGTGCCCAACGTGCCTGGCGTGAATTTAGCCTTTTGGCAGCCTTAATGTATTCAAGATTCTTGTGATCTGTCAAAATAACAAAAGGGTGTTGAGCTCCCTCCAGCCAATGTCTCCACTCCTCCAGGGCCGACTTCACAGCCGATAGCTCTTGGTCTCCCACGTCATAATTCCGCTCAGCAGGACTCATGTTCCTGGAGAAGAAAGCACAGGGGAACAGTTTAACTGGTGAACCGTGCCTCTGTGATAAAACGGCTCCGACCCCAGTGCCGGATGCATCGACCTCCACCACGAATTGCTTTGTGGGATCCGGCTGTTTCAGGATCAGGGCTGAAGTGAAGCGAGCCTTGAGATCCGCGAACGCATCCTCCGCTGCTTCAGTCCAGGACAAGCTTCGGGGTTTCCCCTTCAGCAGGTCCGTGAGCGGGGCCGCCACACACTGTATTTGCAAATGAAGCAGCGGTAGAAGTTCCACCAGTCAAGTCAAGTCAAGTGGGTTTTTATTGTCATTTCAACTACATACAGAGTACACAGTGAAACGAAACAACGTTCCTCCAGGACCATGGTGCAACATAGACAGTGCATACAGACACAAGTGCAACACAAACAAACAAGTGCGGACAGACAACACAACACAGTACAGACAGAGAATAATAAATAATTGCTGGTTGTGTGCAAATTGTGCAATGTGTAATAAATAGAGTCCAGTGAGGTAGTAAAGTTATTAGTGCAATGCTTTGTGCAAAAATGCTTCCCTTTTTTTTATCTGGGGTAAATGGTTGGAGAAAGATAACAGTTCAGACGTTGAGTTGTGTTGAGAAGTCTGATGGCTTGGGGGAAGAAGCTGTTGGTCGTGTTGGACCGGACGCTGAGGTACCTTCTTCCTGATGGCAGGAGGGAGAACAGTCTGTGTGAAGGGTGGGTGGGGTCATCCACAATGCTGGTTGCTTTGCGGATGCAGGGGGTGGTGTAAATGTCCAAGACGGAGGGGAGAGAGACTCCGATGATTCTCTCAGCTGTCCTCACAATGCGTTGGAGGGACTTGCGGTCAGAGGCTGTGCAGGTCCCAAACCAAGCAGTGATGCAGCTGCTTAGGATGCTCTCTATGGTTCCCCTATAGAAGAGGGTGAGGATGGGTGGAGGAAGACGGGCCTTTCTCAGCTTCCGGAGGAAGTAGCAATGTGAGTCAGTGAGTCAGTGAGTGTCAGTGTCAGTGAGTATTCCAAAGCGGAATTCCTACCTTGGCGCAGACGAAGAAGCTGCTCTCCCGGATCCATCCCCGTAGCAGCATGTGCGAAAACCTCCCGGAATTTCCGTTCGAAAAGAGTATACGACTGGAGCTCCGGTGACTGGCTCCCCCATAGCGCCATAGCCCACCGCAGCGCTTTCCCCTTCAGGAGAGATATCACGAAATGCACCTTTTCCTGTTCTTGGGAATACTCGGAAGGCGATTGGCTGATGTAGAGAGAGCATTGCATGAGGAACCCCAGACATGACTCAGGAGATACGTCGTATTTCTCCGGGAGGGCCATGGGAGGAAGCCGGGAGATGAGCAGTGGCTGTGGTGAACTCACCGGAGCCGAGGGAGGCGGGGCCGTCTGCAGGGTCTGGAGAGAGCTGAGTAGTTCGACCGTGGCCTGGTTGAGCTGCTGGAGGTACTGCTCATGGTTCCCCAGCATGCAACCTCGTGCAGCCACGGCTTCTCGGATCGCATCAAAGCCTGCTGGCTCGCTCTATGGTGCGGCGTTCTGTAAGGATTCAGACTTGAGAGGAGACATGCGATTCATGTGCAAGGCTTTAAAAAGAGTTCAAATGGCTTGCGAAAGCGAGTGAGCCCAAGGGCTGGTAGCAGGAGAGCTAGCGGTAGCCACCGGCTAACCCAGGAGGCAGGCTGAGTGGAGTGACTGGATAGTGATGTGAGGATTATGCTTAAACCCTTGTGGTAATCCCTTATAGAATTGCCCATCGTATGTAAACCCAAATAAACCCTGGCTGTCTTTGTTAAGTGGAACACTAAAAATGCACCACCTAAAAAACTCTTAATCACACAACAAGACTGCTCAGTTATCAGCACTTAAATTCGTTTTCACAAGTTCTTCCTTTAAACATCACACACCCATCATCAAAAAGGATTTCAATTTATTTTACTACATCAACACCTAAACATTTTATTAAATATTTCCCATATTACCCATGCTTATGCACGCACAGTATTCTTACTAATCGTTTCACTTCAAAATATTTAAAAATTCACAAACATCCTTTTTTGGGGGCTCATGAATGTTTAACCAATAGAAAAATCGTCCCTAGAACAAAGAGTCCCCTCTTCTGAGGTCCATCTGTGATTACACAAAGTCCTTATTCTAGGGCTCCTATATTTTGTGCAAACATTTATCTTAATTTATGTTATTTATTTATTTATTTCTTGACTGTCAAGAAAGGCTCGTATTAACAAATTCAACATCACCTGCCGTTACAAGGCTCATATAATTATATATATATATATATATATATATATATATATATATATATATATATATATATATATATATATATATATATATAACTTTTAACTATAACCTTATGAATGAATAAATCACCTTATTTTCAAGCAAAACTACATATAAATAAAATCCCAACCTGTATCTCTATTTCTTCCCGCTGACACATAGACCTCTTTAACTACGCACATACACACTCACACACAACAACATCACACACTTGTAGCATTAATTCACAAAACAAAGAACAGCCTCAAACAGATACATATTTATAATATATCTGGAGAGTGCTCCGCCAATCTAAACTTCTCTGACTCCTTCAGGATAAGTCCGTAGCTTCAGTACACATGAAATCCTTCGAGAGGCCATATCCAGATGTTCTCTCACTCTTCTTTCTCTGTACAATCTACTACATACATACATCCATATCCAGATGTTCTCTCACTCTTCTTTCTCTGTACAATCTACTACATACATACATCCATATCCAGATGTTCTCTCACTCTTCTTTCTCTGTACAGTCTACTACATACATACATCCATATCCAGATGTTCTCTCACTCTTCTTTCTCTGTACAGTCTACTACATACATACATCCATATCCAGATGTTCTCTCACTCTTCTTTCTATGTATGAGTCCACTTTACTAGCCCAGTGCTCTGTTAATCTGTTAATTTAATCTGGATCTGTTTAATAAACGCCAGTGTTTGATGGGGGCCATTTGGGGTAATCTGGGGAAATTACACAGATACTTCAGATCATTTATATCAGCCATTTTAATCCCAAACTACAGAACCTCATCACAGAACCTCCAACTGGCTCTGCAACAGCTTCAAATCATATTTACACTACCAAGTTTAAAATCACTGGCCAATGTTTATTTTATATACAATAATAACATATACAGTTCAGATGGAAATGCTATAAACTCACCAAATTTATTTTTAGATATTTTATTCAATACTTCAAGAACTCTATGAACAAGTGAGTATAATGATAACTAATAGACACTAATTAATTATATACATTCTGTTTAGTCAATATGATAAACATAATTCTTGATGTTTTATATTTTGTTTGTTGTTGTTTCGCACACCGAACACGCTCTGTGTTTATTTACAGCGAGCTCGTGTCGTACTAGTCATTAAGAACCTGTGACGCGTCCTGAACTAGTATATTACAATAACAACCCCGGCCTGCAGTCACACGGGTTCACAGTGAAAACACTGATACCACGACTTTAAACAGTGACTCCTGCCTGTGGTGCGAAAATCTAGAATGTTCTATCTTATTCACACAGTTCTAGAATGTTCTAGCCCATTTACACTGTTCTAGAATGTTCTAGCCCATTTATACTGTTCTAGAATGTTCTAGCCCATTTACCCTGTTCTAGCCCATTCACATGGTTCTAGAATCATATTCCTTCATTTGCATTGTTTTAAAATGTGCTCTGCCCATCTGAACTGTTTTTGAATATTCCCTACCATATACACTGTTCTAGAATGTTCTCCTCATTCACACTGTTCTAGAACATTCTTCTCACTCACACTGTTCTCGAATGTTCTCCTCATTCACACTGTTCTAGTGTCCTTGCTCTTTCACACTGTTCAAGAATGTTCCCCCATATACACTGTTCTAGAATGCCTTCGCCCATTTACACTGTTCTAGAATGCTCTCTCCATTCACACGGTTCTTTCACATTCACACTGTTCTACAATATTCTCAATCACAATGTTCTTCTCTATGCATACTGTTCTAGAACAGAACGTTTCCCCACTTTAATGCTGCTGTAGAACATTGACCCTCCTAATCACACTGTTCTAAAATGTTCTCCATCCACTTAAATTGGTTTTGGGTGTTCTCATTAACATGGTTCTTGAGCAGTATGCCCTCCCTTTGCACTAGAATGGACGCCTGGTTCTCAGTGGTTTATTGGGCCCTCCCTTCGCACTTCTCTGGAAGGTTCTAGAATGAACGCCTGGTTCTCAGTGGTTTATCTGGCTTTCCAGGTAGAATATTGGGGTGTAGTCTTTCAGCACACACACACACAAACAAACACACACAGTGAGTGAGAGAGACTTGACTTTCAAAACCCTTTATTACATGTAACACAAAACGAACAAAAACAAACAAACAAACACTCTTTTTACAAACCCCACAAAACAAAACAGGCTAAACAAAAACCAGACCAAGATTTTCACAAATTTACTACGAAGCCACTATGTGCGTCAGGCTCACAGATAAGACCCCCGACCCCCCACACAGCAAAGAAAGTGTCCACATCCTCAGTGAGGGTGTAGTAGGCATATTCCACTTTGAGCCCCCTCAACACCAAACCTCTCACCATCAGTACAGGATCAGTTCCCCCACTTCCCTTCTCTGAAGAAGGCGTGAACACTGTAGAAAGACGTGGACCACCGTCTCAGAAAGCCCACAAAAAGGACACCCCTCCCCAACTAAAGGATCAAGCCGTGCCGCGTGCCTGTTTGTAGCTAGAATTCCATGTACGATCCTCCACTGGAGGTCCCCCACTCTCTTTTCAATGGGTCTTTTGTACAGAGACCGCCAGCTACCTTTCGGAGTCTGCTTCCACAACCTCTGTCCACTTGGTTTCCCGTAGGTCCTTCAGAGACCGAAAGTTTATCATTTTAATACAAGCGACATACAGCGATTGTTTGCTGAGCTCCCTGAAGTTCCCAAGAGCTGGGGTCTCCGCGAGAGGAGTTTCCCCGGACCCTCCTGCCAGTCCTCCTGACTCAAATGGACTATGTCAGTCTGACAGCTCTTCACAGGGGTCAAGTTCAGGTATTTCACAGCAGTTACAGACAGGTCAGTTCTTAAATGGTCCATCAGCTGTGAGGCCAGGCGTATGGACCTGAGATCGACGGTCTCCGCCAGCTGTTCCGCTGAAATCCAGCCGGTCCCCCGTCCTTAGGTGACGCACAGCCTGCAAACAGCTGATCCTCAGCGCACCAGAGACCTGGGACATTGCTGGAAAAGCAGGGTTAAAAACAAAGGTTCCTCTAAAATCCACCTCGATGGAACTGCGCAGCTCTGCCTGGAAAAAGAGAAAAGCTGCCACGCCTCCAAAGCTGCAATGTAAAACCTCTGGTCCACTGCTCCCAGCGAGAGGCAGAAAAGATGTCTGTCCAGGCCCATATAACCAGTCACCTGCAGAAGGGCGCAGGCCAAGTCCATCCAGGCATGGTGTTGGTTATACAACAGCCGCTGAACTGCCTGCAAGCGCAAGACAGCAACTCTGGAGCGAATGTCCATCAATCCCTGTCCGCCTTCCTGAACAGGAAGATACAGCACTGCCGCCCTCAACCAGTGCTGACCACTCCAAAAGAAGTTGACCAGTGTCCTCTGTATGTCGGTAATCAGGTCTCTGGGTGGATTAAGCACAGTGAACTTGTGCCACAGAGCCGACACTATAAGGTTATTGGCAACAAGAACTCTTCCCATATATGATAACTGGGGTAGCAACCATGAGCATTTAAGCAACCTGGCATGGACGTTCTCCACCAACCCTTTCCAATTCCTCACCTTAACTTCCTCAGTGCCTAACCATACCCCTAAAAACTTCAGTCCCAAACTACCCCACTGAACGCCACTAGGAAGTAGTGGTAAAGAACAGCTGGCCTCAAAGCTTTGGTCTCAAAGCTATTCTGTAGAACACTGAACAGATCTTTCCCAATGATTTCCCACAGGAAGACCATCAATGCCCGGTGCTCGTCCAGATGTGAGCTGATGTACAGCCTCGGTCACCTCCTCAAAAAACAGGCCAGTGTCCAGCGCTTGACATCAAAATCCTTGTCTTGTAGAAGTTTCCTATTAAAATACCACAAGCAGTTCCGGTGAGCATTAAAACCAAGTACAAAATCAACAGTGCACAAGTGATGGTCAGAGAAGGACGTGGGGACAATATTAGTCTGACTGACTGTGTTTCTTACACGCTGTGCAATATAAAACCTATCCAGCCGCGCTGCAGAGACCCTCCCAGCAGAGACCCTCACCCACGTGTACTGTTTCACTATTGGATGTTTTTCTCGCCATATATCAGTTAAACTAAACATAGACATGACACTGGCTAAAGCAGACGCAGACTGGGGGTGTGGTTCTTCTCCGTTCCTTAGTGAAATCTAAAGTACAGTTCCAGTCCCCACCTAGAACAGTGATGTCCCCTGCAGGGAGAGACTGCAGAGTCTGCCTTAGTTTAGTAAAGAGCTGTACTCTATCAGGCCCTGTTTTAGACAGAGAGAGGGAGAAAGAGAGGGAAAGACAGAGAGAGAGAGAGGGACAGAGAGAAAAGGGAGAGAGAGAGACAGAGAGGGACAGAGAGAGAAGGGGGAGATAGAGAAAGAGAGAAAGAGAGTGAGAGAGAGAGAGAGATAGAGTGAAGGGGGAGATAGAGAGAGAGAGAAAGAGAGAGAGAAAGAGAGAGAGAGAGATAGAGTGAAGGGGGAGATAGAGAGAGAGAGAGATAGCATAAAACCTCCCTCTGCGTCCACACATGACAGAATTCCTCAAGCCTGTGAGTCATTTTGAAAAACGCAAATTCTATTTTGAGTCTGATCTTCACGAGAGCTTTCAGCATGTCCTCAGCGTCCTGAGTACCACACCCTTCATCTTATTTTTTCTGGACAGCCACACCGCCAGCTTAGCCTGACTCAGAACAAAGTTCAATAAAACCATTATATTCCGCTGTGTGGCTTTATATTTAGGCCCAAACAGATACAAAGCCTCAGTCCATCCTACACCAAACCCCTCAAACCACGTTCTGAGCAGTCGGAACATCTCGGTCAACCTAGTGCAGCGTAAAAAACAGATGTTCCAGGATTTCCTCACAGCCACAGAACAGTTAACGCTAACAGTGGAGTTGATATGCACTTTGTGTCTGTTTGTGGCCACGATCCCATGTACTATCCGCTACTGTAGATCAGCTGTATGCTTCTCTATGGGGGGGCTTGTACAGGGACCTCCAGAAACCCTGTGGAGAAAAGCCTGGGGCCAACAACGCCGACCACCGTGTCTCCTTTTGCCATGTCAGACTCTTTTGGTTCGATACCTTAACGCAGGTCTTGAGTTACTGTTGTTGTAGTGTGAGTGTGAATTTCTCTAACTCCACAATAAAAGCAGCACTGTTACTGCTGTTATTGTTGTGTTTAGTGTGAGTGCGTTAAATTTTATAATTCCACCTTAAAAGCACTGTTACTGCTGTTATTGTTGTGTTTAGTGTGAGTGCGTTAAATTTTATAATTCCACCTTAAAAGCACTGTTACTGCTGTTATTGTTGTGTTTAGTGTGAGTGCGTTAAATTTTATAATTCCACCTTAAAAGCACTGTTACTGCTGTTATTGTTGTGTTTAGTGTGAGTGCGTTAAATTTTATAATTCCACCTTAAAAGCACTGTTACTGCTGTTATTGTTGTGTTTAGTGTGAGTGCGTTAAATTTTATAATTCCACCTTAAATGCATTGTTACTGCTGTTATTGTTGTGTTTAGTGTGAGTGCGTTAAATTTTATAATTCCACCTTAAATGCATTGTTACTGCTGTTATTGTTGTTTAGTGTGAGTGCGTTAAATTTTATAATTCCACCTTAAAAGCACTGTTACTGCGTTTATTGCTGTGTTTTAGTGTGAGTGTGTGAATTTCTGTAATTCCACCTTAAAAGCACTGTTACTGCAGTTTTTGTTGTTTTAGTGTGAGTGTGTGAATTTTTGTAATTCCACCTTAAATGCATTGTTACTGCGTTTATTGTTGTGTTTTAGTGTGTGTGTAAATTTCTACAATTCCACCTTAAATGCATTGTTATTGCTGTTATTATTGTGTTTTAGTTTGATTGTGTGAGTACTGTGAATTTCTACAATACTACCTTAAATTCATACAATTCTACTTTAAATTTCTACAACTTCACCTTATGTTTCTACAATTCCACCTTAAATGTCTAGAATTTCACCTTAAATTCCTACTGTTCCTGTTGTTATTGATATGTGTGTGTGTGAGTGTGTGTGAGTTTGTGTACTGTTTAATGAGTGTCTATGTGAAAGATGTTCATTGTGACATCACTGCTGGTAGTTAAATTTGAATTCTCTCAGCATTCCGCCATTCATTCCAATGGGGGCGAAAATTCCCTGATTGAGCGCCGTTTCCGGAAAACCGCAAGTCGGATCTCTTAGAAAAGCACAAGCATAAATCTGTGCTGTAGGACCTTCGAGAAACATTTCATATTTCGCAAATAGAATAGGAATAATGAAGATTATGAACAGTAAGTAACAGTAAGTTGCCCACCAATCCACAGGGAGAGAGGAGGCTCTTCAGGAGAGACCCCGCCTCCTGACCAGCCCCTTTTTCACAAGCCAGCACAAGAGCCCTTTCCTGCAGTACGCAGGGCAGATTCGGCATCATACGCATCACACAGGAGCCAGCCGGCAGCATCTGCACAGAGGAAGAGGAGGAGTCACGCACGTCTGAGAGGACAGTCCAACCAAAACTATGTCCAAATCCACAATCTCACCTCCTCCAGCGTCACCAGGGGGACGCCTGCTGCCATGGAGACGATGATGTGCTGTGGGGTGACGTGTTCTGAAATGCCGGTTAGGACTGCAGGGCAAGGTGTGGTTTGACTGCCAGGAATACCAAGCATGAGCGATCAAGCAGCAACAGACAGGCCTTCTACACAGTCGAGTCACATTACTATGACCACTGATATCCAGAGTGACCACCGTGTCCAGCACAGACCGCAGCTAGACAGATTGGGAGACGCAGTAAGGTCCTGGTAGGAGGTCACAGGTATCTGGAGGTATCATGCTGACTGCAGTGCATCCCACAGCTGCTGAAGGTAGCGTGGAGGAGGATCCATAGAGCCAACACCTCCATCCAGGTGGTCCCACAGATGCTCAATTGGGTTCAAGTCTGGGGGATTACGGGTCCAGGGTAGTACTTGGAAGTCTTGCTCAGCTCTTCCAACCAGAGTGGGACATTTCTGCTCCTGTGACGTGTCTTATTGTCCTGCTAGAAGATCCCATCCGCCCCAGAGAAGACCATCAGCATGTATTTCGTACATGATCTGCAAAGATGGATTCAGACCCAAATCGGTTAACAGTGTGTTCCACATTCCCAGGACCAGAACGCTGGTGGACCAGCAAGGCATGTATACCTTATAGTGTGGACGATGAGTGGACACAGTGGATCACATCAGTGTCACTGCAGTGCTAAGAATGACCCGCCACCCAAATAATCTACCGTTCCGGTGTCCTATCGTGGATCTGATCAAATGGACAAAGACTCAAAGATCAATAATCTCTCCTAAAATATCTAGATCTACTCTGCAGCTGTCAAGACACTGTTTACTGAGAAATCAGATGCCGGATATTATATCTGATGCCTACTGAGTGTAAGTAGAACCCAGTTCATCTCACTCTGTGCTCCAGCAGCCTAATGATTAACATCAGAGCTCAGGTTAAAGTTCAGGGTACATCATCACATACAAATATAGTGACCCTACCTGATTTAAGCAGACCCTGTGCTATCCCGAAAGCCATATTTCCTGCACCGATGAAGCCAATCTTCAGCTCAGACCATGTATCCATGATAGTCTGCAGGAAGAAAGCTGGACCTGAACACATAAACCCAAAATCAGCCCCATCAAAACATCCATCCACATCTCTACATGCACCAGCAGCCCCCTGTGCAGCCACTGGACTGTAATATCGCTTACACATCACTGGCTTCAGGTCAGCACACATACAGCAGCGCACTAACTCACTAACTCACTAACTCACTAACTCACTCACCACTCCGTTTATGTCGTTTATTGATTTATTTAATTATTTATTATTTATAGTAAATAGTGTACATTTCTAAGTGTAGACATGGAGACCCCTGGTTCCCATCACTACCACTATAAACGCCATCACTACCACTGTAAACACCATCACCACCACTGTAAACACCATCACCACCACTGTAAACACCATCACCACCACCACTGTAAACACCATCACCACCACTGTAAACACCATCACCACCACTGTAAACACCATCACTACCACTATAAACGCCATCACCACCACTGTAAACACCACCACCACCACTGTAAACACCACCACCACCACTGTAAACACCATCACCACCACTGTAAACACCATCACTACCACTGTAAACACCATCACTACCACTATAAACGCCATCACCACCACTGTAAACACAATCACTGTGAACACCATCACCACCACTGTAAACACCACCACCACTGTAAACACCACCACCACCACTGTAAACATCATCACAATCTCTACAACGAATCGCTTACCTGTACACAGGTAGGTGAAGGTAGTGTTACAGTTTACCTGTACACAGGTAGGTGGAAGTAGTGTTAGGACTATTGTTGGTGTAGTATAAGGTGGTTAATCAGGTGGGGAATAGAACCTCAGTGTAGTATATTTGATGTTACTGAGCGATCGTGAGAGAACAAGAACGAGACTGACATGGCAGCCAGAATGAAAAGATGTACATGTGTTAATAAAGTAAGTAATAAATTAATAAAGTAAAAAAGATTGTTCACTTTGGGACAACACAACATTTTGGCGACGAGGAGACAGTTTTGCCAAAAACCTGCTGAAAAAGTGAGGTGAAAATTACTAGAAGCAGAGCTTTATCAGATAATGAACACAAGCTGCTCCAGGTACCAGCTACGCTCAACTGGTTCCGCCGGTCCCGCTGAATCTTGGAGCATCTGATCTATTCACAGAGTATAACCTGTGGAAGGACTCATACAGCTTTTTCGAAGTTGACAGTGGAACCATTAATGCACGGGATTTGGTGAGGAGAGCCACTCTGTTACACTGTATAGGAACGCCTACACCAAGGATTTTCACAAATCTACCGGGAGACAAAGGTACATAATCACAGACTGCTGCCGCTCTAGACGCATATTTCACTCCACGGAGAAATGTAGTCCTAGAGCATATGTGTCAAACTCAGGGCCCGCAGGCCAAATGTGGCCCGCCATGTCCTTTTATGTGGCCCGCGAGAGCTTGAAAGGTCTTTGTGTCTAAAAATAAATAGGTCATAAATAGTGGCTTCCAGCCACTAGACGACAGTGTAGTGATTGATGTGATAACGCAGCCGATCCCATAATGTCCAGAAAAAGAAAAGTTGATGCAGACGGACGGCTGTTTCAACAAAGACGGGAAGGCGAATACATGTTCGTGCTTTAAGGTGAAGACTGGTTTGACTTTTGTCGGTTATTAAAGAGACAATCTACTCCGGCATTTAACACCAATCACAGAGCTCAGTACGGCAAAGCTAGCTTCAAGAAAAGCAACAGATTAAACAAGAATTAAAAGATAAACTGAAGTCGCAGCAGAATCTGTTCACGAAAGCCAGAAACAATGCGGCAGTGAGAGCTAGCTTTACTGTGGCTGAAGAACTCGCCTGTGCTTCAAAGTGTTTTTCAGAGAGAGTGTTTTTTCAGAGGGAGTGTTTCTGAAGCAGTGCTGCTGAAGGTGTGTGAGCAGGTGTGTCCCGACCAGACTCAGACTTTTAACAATGTCAAGAAACACCATCGCTAACCGAGTTAAGGAACTAGCTGCCGAGGAGTCACGCAGCTACACAGCTTCTTCATTAGCTGTTGATGAAACACAGGTATGTGTAGTTACTGTTGATGAAACACAGATATGTGTAGTTACTGTTGATGAAAGCTCAGATATGTGTAGTTGCTGTTGATGAAAGCTCAGATATGTGTAGTTACTGTTGATGAAAGTTCAGATATGTGTAGTTACTGTTGATGAAACACAGATATGTGTAGTTGCTGTTGATGAAAGCTCAGATATGTGTAGTTACTGTTGATGAAAGCTCAGATATGTGTAGTTGCTGTTGATGAAAGCTCAGATATGTGTAGTTGCTGTTGATGAAAGCTCAGATATGTGTAGTTGCTGTTGATGAAACACAGATATGTGTAGTTGCTGTTGATGAAAGCTCAGATATGTGTAGTTACTGTTGATGAAAGCTCAGATATGTGTAGTTGCTGTTGATGAAAGCACAGATATGTGTAGTTGCTATTGATGAAAGCACAGATATGTGTAGTTGCTGTTGATGAAACAGATATGTGTAGTTGTTGTTGATGAAAGCTCAGATATGTGTAGTTGCTGTTGATGAAAGCTCAGATATGTGTAGTTACTGTTGATGAAAGCTCAGATATGTGTAGTTGCTGTTGATGAAAGCTCCGATATGTGTAGTTGCTGTTGATGAAAGCACAGATATGTGTAGTTGCTGTTGATGAAAGCACAGATATGTGTAGTTGCTGTTGATGAAAGCTCAGATATGTGTAGTTGTTGTGGTGTATTTTCTGTCGTATATGCTGTGTGAACATGTCTTTGTAAAAAACAAGGAAGAGGCCGCAGGAAGTGAGGCCCATCGCACCATTGTCTTTACTAATTTCCCTGTTAGGAAAAGTACATTCTCCCATTCATATGTTTGACAGCAACTGTGAGATATAATTTAGGGACCTCAGCTAAAAACGTGAGAACAGCCTTTTTAGTTTCCTGCTTTTCAGTGTCTCATGAAATGTAGTGTGCCATAGGTTATTCCCATATGTCTGGTTCAGAGGGACACACGTCATATACCTTTGACCGGAAAAAACAACTGGTGTATTTAAGTTACGGACTTATCCTACAGGAGTCAGAGAAGCTTAGATTGGCGGAGCTCTCTCCAGATATGTAGAAATATGTATCTGTTTGACACTGTTCTTTTCTTTGTAAATTAAACTTATATATTTACAAGTGAAGTCTGCTGTCATCGGAGATTTTCTTCAAAGCATCGACACGGTCTCGCTATAGAATAAACAACATTGTTGTTGATGAAACACAGATATGTGTAGTTGCTGTTGATGAAAGCTCAGATATGTGTAGTTGCTGTTGATGAAAGGTCAGATATGTGTAGTTGCTGTTGAAAGGTCAGATATGTGTAGTTGCTGTTGATGAAACACAGATATGTGTAGTTGCTGTTGATGAAAGTTCAGATATGTGTAGTTACTGTTGATGAAAGCACAGATATGTGTAGTTGCTGTTGATGAAAGCTCAGATATGTGTAGTTGCTGTTGATGAAAGCTCAGATATATGTAGTTACTGTTGATGAAAGCTCAGATATGTGTAGTTGCTGTTGATGAAAGCTCAGATATGTGTAGTTGCTGTTGATGAAAGCTCAGATATGTGTAGTTGCTGTTGATGAAACACAGATATGTGTAGTTGCTGTTGATGAAAGCTCAGATATGTGTAGTTACTGTTGATGAAAGCTCAGATATGTGTAGTTGCTGTTGATGAAAGCACAGATATGTGTAGTTGCTATTGATGAAAGCACAGATATGTGTAGTTGCTGTTGATGAAACAGATATGTGTAGTTGCTGTTGATGAAAGCTCAGATATGTGTAGTTGCTGTTGATGAAAGCTCAGATATGTGTAGTTACTGTTGATGAAAGCTCAGATATGTGTAGTTGCTGTTGATGAAAGCTCCGATATGTGTAGTTGCTGCTGATGAAACACAGATATGTGTAGTTGCTGTTGATGAAACACAGATATGTGTAGTTGCTGTTGATGAAAGCTCCGATATGTGTAGTTGCTGTTGATGAAAGCACAGATATGTGTAGTTACTGTTGATGAAAGCACAGATATGTGTAGTTGCTGTTGATGAAAGCTCCGATATGTGTAGTTGCTGTTGATGAAAGCACAGATATGTGTAGTTGCTGTTGATGAAAGCTCAGATATGTGTAGTTGCTGTTGATGAAACACAGATATGTGTAGTTGCTGTTGATGAAAGCTCAGATATGTGTAGTTACTGTTGATGAAAGCTCAGATATGAGTAGTTGCTGTTGATGAAAGCACAGATATGTGTAGTTGCTGTTGATGAAAGCACAGATATGTGTAGTTGCTGTTGATGAAAGCACAGATATGTGTAGTTGCTGTTGATGAAAGCTCAGATATGTGTAGTTGCTGTTGATGAAAGCACAGATATGTGTAGTTGCTGTTGATGAAAGCACAGATATGTGTAGTTGCTGTTGATGAAAGCTCAGATATGTGTAGTTGCTGTTGATGAAAGCACAGATATGTGTAGTTGCTAGTTGATGAAAGCACAGTTATGTGTAGTTGCTGTTGATGAAACAGATATGTGTAGTTGCTGTTGATGAAAGCACAGATATGTGTAGTTGCTGTTGATGAAAGCTCAGATATGTGTAGTTGCTGTTGATGAAAGCCTCCGATATGTGTAGTTGCTGTTGAAAGCTCAGATATGTGTAGTTGCTGTTGATGAAAGCGTCAGATATGTGTAGTTTCTGTTGATGAAAGGTCAGATATGTGTAGTTAGCTGTTGATGAAACACAGATATGTGTAGTTGCTGTTGATGAAAGCTCAGATATGTGTAGTTGCTGTTGATGAAAGCTCAGATATAGTGTAGTTAGCTGTTGATGAAAGCTCAGATAATGTGTAGTTGCTGTTGATGAAAGCTCCGATATGTGTAGTTACTGTTGATGAAAGCCAAGATATGTGTAGTTGCTGGTTGATGAAAGCTCAGATATGTGTAGTTGCTGTTGATGAAAGCTTCAGATATGTGTAGTTGCTGTTGATGAAGTCAGATATGTGTAGTTGCTGTTGATGAAAGCACAGATATGTGTAGTTGCTGTTGATGAAAGTTCAGATATGTGTAGTTACTGTTGATGAAACACAGATATGTGTAGTTGCTGTTGATGAAAGCACAGATATGTGTAGTTGCTGTTGATGAAAGCACAGATATGTGTAGTTGCTGTTGAAGAAACAGATATGTGTAGTTGCTGTTGATGAAAGCACAGATATGTGTAGTTGCTCTTGATGAAAGCACAGATATGTGTAGTTGCTGTTGATGAAAGCTCAGATTATGTGTAGTTGCTGTTGATGAAAGCTCAGATATGTGTAGTTTGCTGTTGATGAAAGCACAGATATGTGTAGTTGCTGTTGATGAAAGCACAGATATGTGTAGTTGCTGTTGTGAAAGGCTCAGATATGTGTAGTTACTGTGATGAAAGTCAGATATGTGTAGTTGCTGTTGATGAAAGCTCAGATATGTGTAGTTGCTGTTGATGAAAGTTCAGATATGTGTAGTTGCTTATTGAAAGGTCAGATATGTGTAGTTGCTGTTGATGAAAGCTCAGATATGTGTAGTTACTGTTGATGAAACACAGATATGTGTAGTTGCTGTTGATGAAAGCTCAGATATGTGTAGTTGCTGTTGATGAAAGCTCAGATATGTGTAGTTGCTGTTGATGAAACACAGATATGTGTAGTTGCTGTTGATGAAAGTTCAGATATGTGTAGTTGCTGTTGATGAAACACAGATATGTGTAGTTGCTGTTGATGAAAGCTCAGATATGTGTAGTTGCTGTTGATGAAAGCTCAGATATGTGTAGTTGCTGTTGATGAAAGCTCAGATATGTGTAGTTGCTGTTGATGAAAGCTCCGATATGTGTAGTTGCTGTTGATGAAAGCACAGATATGTGTAGTTGCTGTTGATGAAAGCACAGATATGTGTAGTTGCTGTTGATGAAAGCTCAGATATGTGTAGTTGTTGTGGTGTATTTTCTGTCGTATATGCTGTGTGAACATGTCTTTGTAAAAAACAAGGAAGAGGCCGCAGGAAGTGAGGCCCATCGCACCATTGTCTTTACTAATTTCCCTGTTAGGAAAAGTACATTCTCCCATTCATATGTTTGACAGCAACTGTGAGATATAATTTAGGGACCTCAGCTAAAAACGTGAGAACAGCCTTTTTAGTTTCCTGCTTTTCAGTGTCTCATGAAATGTAGTGTGCCATAGGTTATTCCCCATATGTCTGGTTCAGAGGGACACACGTCATATACCTTTGACCGGAAAAAACAACTGGTGTATTTAAGTTACGGACTTATCCTACAGGAGTCAGAGAAGCTAAGATTGGCGGAGCTCTCTCCAGATATGTAGAAATATGTATCTGTTTGACACTGTTCTTTTCTTTGTAAATTAAACTTATATATTTACAAGTGAAGTCTGCTGTCATCGGAGATTTTCTTCAAAGCATCGACACGGTCTCGCTATAGAATAAACAACATTGTTGTTGATGAAACACAGATATGTGTAGTTGCTGTTGATGAAGCTCAGATATGTGTAGTTGCTGTTGATGAAAGGTCAGATATGTGTAGTTGCTGTTGAAAGGTCAGATATGTGTAGTTGCTGTTGATGAAACACAGATATGTGTAGTTGCTGTTGATGAAAGTTCAGATATGTGTAGTTACTGTTGATGAAAGCACGATATGTGTAGTTGCTGTGATGAAAGCTCAGATATGTGTAGTTACTGTTGATGAAAGCTCAGATATATGTAGTTTGCTGTTGATGAAAGCTCCGATATGTGTAGGTTGCTGTTGAAAGGTCAGATATGTGTAGTTGCTGTTGATGAAACTCAGATATGTGTAGTTGCTGTTGATGAAAGTTCAGATATGTGTAGTTTACTGTTGATGAAAGCTCAGATATGTGTAGTTGCTGTTGATGAAAGCTCAGATATGTGTAGTTGCTGTTGATGAAAGCTCAGATATATGTAGTTACTTTGATGAAAGCTCAGATATGTGTAGTTGCTGTTGATGAAAGCTCGATATGTGTAGTTAGCTGTTGATGAAAGCACAGATATGTGTAGTTGCTGTTGATGAAAGCACAGATATGTGTAGTTGCTGTTGATGAAAGGTCAGATATGTGTAGTTGCTGTTGAAAGGTCAGATATGTGTAGTTGCTGTTGATGAAACACAGATATGTGTAGTTGCTGTTGATGAAAGCACAGATATGTGTAGTTGCTGTTGATGAAACACAGATATGTGTAGTTGCTGTTGATGAAAGCTCAGATATGTGTAGTTGCTGTTGATGAAAGCTCAGATATGTGTAGTTACTGTTGATGAAAGCTCAGATATGTGTAGTTGCTGTTGATGAAAGCTCCGATATGTGTAGTTGCTGTTGATGAAACACAGATATGTGTAGTTGCTGTTGATGAAACACAGATATGTGTAGTTGCTGTTGATGAAAGCTCCGATATGTGTAGTTGCTGTTGATGAAAGCACAGATATGTGTAGTTGCTGTTGATGAAAGCACAGATATGTGTAGTTGCTGTTGATGAAAGCTCAGATATGTGTAGTTGCTGTTGATGAAAGCACAGATATGTGTAGTTGCTGTTGATGAAAGCACAGATATGTGTAGTTGCTGTTGATGAAAGCACAGATATGTGTAGTTGCTGTTGATGAAAGCTCAGATATGTGTAGTTGCTGTTGATGAAAGCTCAGATATGTGTAGTTGCTGTTGATGAAAGCTCAGATATGTGTAGTTACTGTTGATGAAAGCACAGATATGTGTAGTTGCTGTTGATGAAACAGATATGTGTAGTTGCTGTTGATGAAAGCTCAGATATGTGTAGTTGCTGTTGATGAAAGCACAGATATGTGTAGTTGCTGTTGATGAAAGCACAGATATGTGTAGTTGCTGTTGATGAAAGCTCAGATATGTGTAGTTGCTGTTGATGAAAGCACAGATATGTGTAGTTGCTATTGATGAAAGCACAGATATGTGTAGTTGCTGTTGATGAAACAGATATGTGTAGTTTGCTGTTGATGAAAGCTCAGATATGTGTAGTTACTGTTGATGAAAGCTCAGATATGTGTAGTTGCTGTTGATGAAAGCTCCGATATGTGTAGTTGCTGTTGAAAGGTCAGATATGTGTAGTTGCTGTTGATGAAACACAGATATGTGTAGTTGCTGTTGATGAAAGTTCAGATATGTGTAGTTACTGTTGATGAAACACAGATATGTGTAGTTGCTGTTGATGAAAGCTCAGATATGTGTAGTTGCTGTTGATGAAAGCTCAGATATATGTAGTTACTGTTGATGAAAGCTCAGATATGTGTAGTTGCTGTTGATGAAAGCTCCGATATGTGTAGTTACTGTTGATGAAAGCACAGATATGTGTAGTTGCTGTTGATGAAAGCACAGATATGTGTAGTTGCTGTTGATGAAAGTTCAGATATGTGTAGTTGCTGTTGAAAGGTCAGATATGTGTAGTTGCTGTTGATGAAACACAGATATGTGTAGTTGCTGTTGATGAAAGTTCAGATATGTGTAGTTACTGTTGATGAAACACAGATATGTGTAGTTGCTGTTGATGAAAGCTCAGATATGTGTAGTTGCTGTTGATGAAAGCTCAGATATATGTAGTTACTGTTGATGAAAGCTCAGATATGTGTAGTTACTGTTGATGAAAGCTCCGATATGTGTAGTTACTGTTGATGAAAGCACAGATATGTGTAGTTGCTGTTGATGAAAGCACAGATATGTGTAGTTGCTGTTGATGAAAGCTCAGATATGTGTAGTTGCTGTTGATGAAAGCTCAGATATGTGTAGTTACTGTTGATGAAAGCACAGATATGTGTAGTTGCTGTTGATGAAAGCTCCGATATGTGTAGTTGCTGTTGATGAAACACAGATATGTGTAGTTGCTGTTGATGAAAGCTCAGATATGTGTAGTTGCTGCTGATGAAACACAGATATGTGTAGTTGCTGTTGATGAAACACAGATATGTGTAGTTGCTGTTGATGAAAGCTCCGATATGTGTAGTTGCTGTTGATGAAAGCTCAGATATGTGTAGTTACTGTTGATGAAAGCTCAGATATGTGTAGTTGCTGTTGATGAAAGCTCCGATATGTGTAGTTGCTGTTGATGAAAGCACAGATATGTGTAGTTGCTGTTGATGAAAGCACAGATATGTGTAGTTGCTGTTGATGAAAGCTCAGATATGTGTAGTTGTTGTGGTGTATTTTCTGTCGTATATGCTGTGTGAACATGTCTTTGTAAAAAACAAGGAAGAGGCCGCAGGAAGTGAGGCCCATCGCACCATTGTCTTTACTAATTTCCCTGTTAGGAAAAGTACATTCTCCCATTCATATGTTTGACAGCAACTGTGAGATATAATTTAGGGACCTCAGCTAAAAACGTGAGAACAGCCTTTTTAGTTTCCTGCTTTTCAGTGTCTCATGAAATGTAGTGTGCCATAGGTTATTCCCCATATGTCTGGTTCAGAGGGACACACGTCATATACCTTTGACCGGAAAAAACAACTGGTGTATTTAAGTTACGGACTTATCCTACAGGAGTCAGAGAAGCTTAGATTGGCGGAGCTCTCTCCAGATATGTAGAAATATGTATCTGTTTGACACTGTTCTTTTCTTTGTAAATTAAACTTATATATTTACAAGTGAAGTCTGCTGTCATCGGAGATTTTCTTCAAAGCATCGACACGGTCTCGCTATAGAATAAACAACATTGTTGTTGATGAAACACAGATATGTGTAGTTGCTGTTGATGAAAGCTCAGATATGTGTAGTTGCTGTTGATGAAAGGTCAGATATGTGTAGTTGCTGTTGAAAGGTCAGATATGTGTAGTTGCTGTTGATGAAAGCTCAGATATGTGTAGTTGCTGTTGATGAAAGCTCAGATATGTGTAGTTGCTGTTGATGAAACACAGATATGTGTAGTTGCTGTTGATGAAAGCTCAGATATGTGTAGTTGCTGTTGATGAAAGCTCAGATATGTGTAGTTGCTGTTGATGAAAGCTCAGATATGTGTAGTTGCTGTTGATGAAAGCTCAGATATGTGTAGTTGCTGTTGATGAAAGCTCAGATATGTGTAGTTGCTGTTGATGAAAGCTCAGATATGTGTAGTTGCTGTTGATGAAAGCACAGATATGTGTAGTTGCTGTTGATGAAAGCTCAGATATGTGTAGTTACTGTTGATGAAAGCTCAGATATGTGTAGTTGCTGTTGATGAAAGCACAGATATGTGTAGTTGCTGTTGATGAAAGCACAGATATGTGTAGTTGCTGTTGATGAAAGCTCAGATATGTGTAGTTGCTGTTGATGAAAGCTCAGATATGTGTAGTTGCTGTTGATGAAAGCTCAGATATGTGTAGTTACTGTTGATGAAAGCTCAGATATGTGTAGTTGCTGTTGATGAAAGCTCCGATATGTGTAGTTGCTGCTGATGAAACACAGATATGTGTAGTTGCTGTTGATGAAAGCACAGATATGTGTAGTTGCTGTTGATGAAAGCTCCGATATGTGTAGTTGCTGTTGATGAAAGCACAGATATGTGTAGTTGCTGTTGATGAAAGCTCAGATATGTGTAGTTGCTGTTGATGAAACACAGATATGTGTAGTTGCTGTTGATGAAAGCTCAGATATGTGTAGTTACTGTTGATGAAAGCTCAGATATGAGTAGTTGCTGTTGATGAAAGCACAGATATGTGTAGTTGCTGTTGATGAAAGCACAGATATGTGTAGTTGCTGTTGATGAAAGCACAGATATGTGTAGTTGCTGTTGATGAAACAGATATGTGTAGTTGCTGTTGATGAAAGCTCAGATATGTGTAGTTGCTGTTGATGAAAGCTCAGATATGTGTAGTTACTGTTGATGAAAGCTCAGATATGTGTAGTTGCTGTTGATGAAAGCTCCGATATGTGTAGTTGCTGTTGATGAAAGCTCAGATATGTGTAGTTACTGTTGATGAAAGCTCAGATATGTGTAGTTGCTATTGATGAAAGCTCCGATATGTGTAGTTGCTGTTGAAAGGTCAGATATGTGTAGTTGCTGTTGATGAAACACAGATATGTGTAGTTGCTGTTGATGAAAGTTCAGATATGTGTAGTTACTGTTGATGAAACACAGATATGTGTAGTTGCTGTTGATGAAAGCTCAGATATGTGTAGTTGCTGTTGATGAAAGCTCAGATATATGTAGTTACTGTTGATGAAAGCTCAGATATGTGTAGTTGCTGTTGATGAAAGCTCCGATATGTGTAGTTACTGTTGATGAAAGCACAGATATGTGTAGTTGCTGTTGATGAAAGCACAGATATGTGTAGTTGCTGTTGATGAAAGTTCAGATATGTGTAGTTGCTGTTGAAAGGTCAGATATGTGTAGTTGCTGTTGATGAAACACAGATATGTGTAGTTGCTGTTGATGAAAGTTCAGATATGTGTAGTTACTGTTGATGAAACACAGATATGTGTAGTTGCTGTTGATGAAAGCTCAGATATGTGTAGTTGCTGTTGATGAAAGCTCAGATATATGTAGTTACTGTTGATGAAAGCTCAGATATGTGTAGTTACTGTTGATGAAAGCTCCGATATGTGTAGTTACTGTTGATGAAAGCACAGATATGTGTAGTTGCTGTTGATGAAAGCTCAGATATGTGTAGTTGCTGTTGATGAAAGCTCAGATATGTGTAGTTGCTGTTGATGAAAGCTCAGATATGTGTAGTTACTGTTGATGAAAGCACAGATATGTGTAGTTGCTGTTGATGAAAGCTCCGATATGTGTAGTTGCTGTTGATGAAACACAGATATGTGTAGTTGCTGTTGATGAAAGCTCAGATATGTGTAGTTGCTGTTGATGAAAGCTCAGATATGTGTAGTTGCTGTTGATGAAACACAGATATGTGTAGTTGCTGTTGATGAAAGCTCCGATATGTGTAGTTGCTGTTGATGAAAGCACAGATATGTGTAGTTACTGTTGATGAAAGCACAGATATGTGTAGTTGCTGTTGATGAAAGCTCCGATATGTGTAGTTGCTGTTGATGAAAGCACAGATATGTGTAGTTGCTGTTGATGAAAGCTCAGATATGTGTAGTTGCTGTTGATGAAACACAGATATGTGTAGTTGCTGTTGATGAAAGCTCAGATATGTGTAGTTACTGTTGATGAAAACTCAGATATGTGTAGTTGCTGTTGATGAAAGCACAGATATGTGTAGTTGCTGTTGATGAAAGCACAGATATGTGTAGTTGCTGTTGAAGAAACAGATATGTGTAGTTGCTGTTGATGAAAGCTCAGATATGTGTAGTTGCTCTTGATGAAAGCACAGATATGTGTAGTTGCTGTTGATGAAAGCACAGATATGTGTAGTTGCTGTTGATGAAAGCTCAGATATGTGTAGTTGTTGTTGATGAAACACAGATATGTGTAGTTGCTGTTGATGAAAGCACAGATATGTGTAGTTGCTGTTGAAAGGTCAGATATGTGTAGTTGCTGTTGAAAGGTCAGATATGTGTAGTTGCTGTTGATGAAACACAGATATGTGTAGTTGCTGTTGATGAAAGTTCAGATATGTGTAGTTGCTATTGAAAGGTCAGATATGTGTAGTTGCTGTTGATGAAACACAGATATGTGTAGTTACTGTTGATGAAACACAGATATGTGTAGTTGCTGTTGATGAAAGCTCAGATATGTGTAGTTACTGTTGATGAAAGCTCAGATATGTGTAGTTGCTGTTGATGAAACACAGATATGTGTAGTTGCTGTTGATGAAAGCTCCGATATGTGTAGTTGCTGTTGATGAAAGCACAGATATGTGTAGTTACTGTTGATGAAAGCACAGATATGTGTAGTTGCTGTTGATGAAAGCTCAGATATGTGTAGTTACTGTTGATGAAAGCTCAGATATGTGTAGTTGCTGTTGATGAAAGCTCCGATATGTGTAGTTGCTGTTGATGAAAGCACAGATATGTGTAGTTGCTGTTGATGAAAGCACAGATATGTGTAGTTGCTGTTGATGAAAGCTCAGATATGTGTAGTTGTTGTGGTGTATTTTCTGTCGTATATGCTGTGTGAACATGTCTTTGTAAAAAACAAGGAAGAGGCCGCAGGAAGTGAGGCCCATCGCACCATTGTCTTTACTAATTTCCCTGTTAGCAAAAGTACATTCTCCCATTCATATGTTTGACAGCAACTGTGAGATATAATTTAGGGACCTCAGCTAAAAACGTGAGAACAGCCTTTTTAGTTTCCTGCTTTTCAGTGTCTCATGAAATGTAGTGTGCCATAGGTTATTCCCCATATGTCTGGTTCAGAGGGACACACGTCATATACCTTTGACCGGAAAAAACAACTGGTGTATTTAAGTTACGGACTTATCCTACAGGAGTCAGAGAAGCTTAGATTGGCGGAGCTCTCTCCAGATATGTAGAAATATGTATCTGTTTGACACTGTTCTTTTCTTTGTAAATTAAACTTATATATTTACAAGTGAAGTCTGCTGTCATCGGAGATTTTCTTCAAAGCATCGACACGGTCTCGCTATAGAATAAACAACATTGTTGTTGATGAAACACAGATATGTGTAGTTGCTGTTGATGAAAGCTCAGATATGTGTAGTTGCTGTTGATGAAAGGTCAGATATGTGTAGTTGCTGTTGAAAGGTCAGATATGTGTAGTTGCTGTTGATGAAACACAGATATGTGTAGTTGCTGTTGATGAAAGTTCAGATATGTGTAGTTACTGTTGATGAAAGCACAGATATGTGTAGTTGCTGTTGATGAAAGCTCAGATATGTGTAGTTGCTGTTGATGAAAGCTCAGATATATGTAGTTACTGTTGATGAAAGCTCAGATATGTGTAGTTGCTGTTGATGAAAGCTCAGATATGTGTATTTGCTGTTGATGAAAGCTCAGATATGTGTAGTTGCTGTTGATGAAACACAGATATGTGTAGTTGCTGTTGATGAAAGCTCAGATATGTGTAGTTACTGTTGATGAAAGCTCAGATATGTGTAGTTGCTGTTGATGAAAGCACAGATATGTGTAGTTGCTATTGATGAAAGCACAGATATGTGTAGTTGCTGTTGATGAAACAGATATGTGTAGTTGCTGTTGATGAAAGCTCAGATATGTGTAGTTGCTGTTGATGAAAGCTCAGATATGTGTAGTTACTGTTGATGAAAGCACAGATATGTGTAGTTGCTGTTGATGAAAGCTCCGATATGTGTAGTTGCTGTTGATGAAACACAGATATGTGTAGTTGCTGTTGATGAAAGCTCAGATATGTGTAGTTGCTGCTGATGAAACACAGATATGTGTAGTTGCTGTTGATGAAACACAGATATGTGTAGTTGCTGTTGATGAAAGCTCCGATATGTGTAGTTGCTGTTGATGAAAGCTCAGATATGTGTAGTTACTGTTGATGAAAGCTCAGATATGTGTAGTTGCTGTTGATGAAAGCTCCGATATGTGTAGTTGCTGTTGATGAAAGCACAGATATGTGTAGTTGCTGTTGATGAAAGCACAGATATGTGTAGTTGCTGTTGATGAAAGCTCAGATATGTGTAGTTGTTGTGGTGTATTTTCTGTCGTATATGCTGTGTGAACATGTCTTTGTAAAAAACAAGGAAGAGGCCGCAGGAAGTGAGGCCCATCGCACCATTGTCTTTACTAATTTCCCTGTTAGGAAAAGTACATTCTCCCATTCATATGTTTGACAGCAACTGTGAGATATAATTTAGGGACCTCAGCTAAAAACGTGAGAACAGCCTTTTTAGTTTCCTGCTTTTCAGTGTCTCATGAAATGTAGTGTGCCATAGGTTATTCCCCATATGTCTGGTTCAGAGGGACACACGTCATATACCTTTGACCGGAAAAAACAACTGGTGTATTTAAGTTACGGACTTATCCTACAGGAGTCAGAGAAGCTTAGATTGGCGGAGCTCTCTCCAGATATGTAGAAATATGTATCTGTTTGACACTGTTCTTTTCTTTGTAAATTAAACTTATATATTTACAAGTGAAGTCTGCTGTCATCGGAGATTTTCTTCAAAGCATCGACACGGTCTCGCTATAGAATAAACAACATTGTTGTTGATGAAACACAGATATGTGTAGTTGCTGTTGATGAAAGCTCAGATATGTGTAGTTGCTGTTGATGAAAGGTCAGATATGTGTAGTTGCTGTTGAAAGGTCAGATATGTGTAGTTGCTGTTGATGAAACACAGATATGTGTAGTTGCTGTTGATGAAAGTTCAGATATGTGTAGTTACTGTTGATGAAAGCACAGATATGTGTAGTTGCTGTTGATGAAAGCTCAGATATGTGTAGTTGCTGTTGATGAAAGCTCAGATATATGTAGTTACTGTTGATGAAAGCTCAGATATGTGTAGTTGCTGTTGATGAAAGCTCAGATATGTGTAGTTGCTGTTGATGAAAGCTCAGATATGTGTAGTTGCTGTTGATGAAACACAGATATGTGTAGTTGCTGTTGATGAAAGCTCAGATATGTGTAGTTACTGTTGATGAAAGCTCAGATATGTGTAGTTGCTGTTGATGAAAGCACAGATATGTGTAGTTGCTATTGATGAAAGCACAGATATGTGTAGTTGCTGTTGATGAAACAGATATGTGTAGTTGCTGTTGATGAAAGCTCAGATATGTGTAGTTGCTGTTGATGAAAGCTCAGATATGTGTAGTTACTGTTGATGAAAGCTCAGATATGTGTAGTTGCTGTTGATGAAAGCTCCGATATGTGTAGTTGCTGCTGATGAAACACAGATATGTGTAGTTGCTGTTGATGAAACACAGATATGTGTAGTTGCTGTTGATGAAAGCTCCGATATGTGTAGTTGCTGTTGATGAAAGCACAGATATGTGTAGTTACTGTTGATGAAAGCACAGATATGTGTAGTTGCTGTTGATGAAACAGATATGTGTAGTTGCTGTTGATGAAAGCTCAGATATGTGTAGTTACTGTTGATGAAAGCTCAGATATGAGTAGTTGCTGTTGATGAAAGCACAGATATGTGTAGTTGCTGTTGATGAAAGCACAGATATGTGTAGTTGCTGTTGATGAAACAGATATGTGTAGTTGCTGTTGATGAAAGCTCAGATATGTGTAGTTGCTGTTGATGAAAGCACAGATATGTGTAGTTGCTGTTGATGAAAGCACAGATATGTGTAGTTGCTGTTGATGAAAGCTCAGATATGTGTAGTTGCTGTTGATGAAAGCACAGATATGTGTAGTTGCTATTGATGAAAGCACAGATATGTGTAGTTGCTGTTGATGAAACAGATATGTGTAGTTGCTGTTGATGAAAGCTCAGATATGTGTAGTTACTGTTGATGAAAGCTCAGATATGTGTAGTTGCTGTTGATGAAAGCTCCGATATGTGTAGTTGCTGTTGAAAGGTCAGATATGTGTAGTTGCTGTTGATGAAACACAGATATGTGTAGTTGCTGTTGATGAAAGTTCAGATATGTGTAGTTACTGTTGATGAAACACAGATATGTGTAGTTGCTGTTGATGAAAGCTCAGATATGTGTAGTTGCTGTTGATGAAAGCTCAGATATATGTAGTTACTGTTGATGAAAGCTCAGATATGTGTAGTTGCTGTTGATGAAAGCTCCGATATGTGTAGTTACTGTTGATGAAAGCACAGATATGTGTAGTTGCTGTTGATGAAAGCACAGATATGTGTAGTTGCTGTTGATGAAAGTTCAGATATGTGTAGTTGCTGTTGAAAGGTCAGATATGTGTAGTTGCTGTTGATGAAACACAGATATGTGTAGTTGCTGTTGATGAAAGTTCAGATATGTGTAGTTACTGTTGATGAAACACAGATATGTGTAGTTGCTGTTGATGAAAGCTCAGATATGTGTAGTTGCTGTTGATGAAAGCTCAGATATATGTAGTTACTGTTGATGAAAGCTCAGATATGTGTAGTTACTGTTGATGAAAGCTCCGATATGTGTAGTTACTGTTGATGAAAGCACAGATATGTGTAGTTGCTGTTGATGAAAGCACAGATATGTGTAGTTGCTGTTGATGAAAGCTCAGATATGTGTAGTTGCTGTTGATGAAAGCTCAGATATGTGTAGTTACTGTTGATGAAAGCACAGATATGTGTAGTTGCTGTTGATGAAAGCTCCGATATGTGTAGTTGCTGTTGATGAAACACAGATATGTGTAGTTGCTGTTGATGAAAGCTCAGATATGTGTAGTTGCTGCTGATGAAACACATATGTGTAGTTGCTGTTGATGAAACACAGATATGTGTAGTTGCTGTTGATGAAAGCTCCGATATGTGTAGTTGCTGTTGATGAAAGCACAGATATGTGTAGTTGCTGTTGATGAAAGCACAGATATGTGTAGTTGCTGTTGATGAAAGCTCAGATATGTGTAGTTGTTGTGGTGTATTTTCTGTCGTATATGCTGTGTGAACATGTCTTTGTAAAAAACAAGGAAGAGGCCGCAGGAAGTGAGGCCCATCGCACCATTGTCTTTACTAATTTCCCTGTTAGGAAAAGTACATTCTCCCATTCATATGTTTGACAGCAACTGTGAGATATAATTTAGGGACCTCAGCTAAAAACGTGAGAACAGCCTTTTTAGTTTCCTGCTTTTCAGTGTCTCATGAAATGTAGTGTGCCATAGGTTATTCCCCATATGTCTGGTTCAGAGGGACACACGTCATATACCTTTGACCGGAAAAAACAACTGGTGTATTTAAGTTACGGACTTATCCTACAGGAGTCAGAGAAGCTAAGATTGGCGGAGCTCTCTCCAGATATGTAGAAATATGTATCTGTTTGACACTGTTCTTTTCTTTGTAAATTAAACTTATATATTTACAAGTGAAGTCTGCTGTCATCGGAGATTTTCTTCAAAGCATCGACACGGTCTCGCTATAGAATAAACAACATTGTTGTTGATGAAACACAGATATGTGTAGTTGCTGTTGATGAAAGCTCAGATATGTGTAGTTGCTGTTGATGAAAGGTCAGATATGTGTAGTTGCTGTTGAAAGGTCAGATATGTGTAGTTGCTGTTGATGAAACACAGATATGTGTAGTTGCTGTTGATGAAAGTTCAGATATGTGTAGTTACTGTTGATGAAAGCACAGATATGTGTAGTTGCTGTTGATGAAAGCTCAGATATGTGTAGTTGCTGTTGATGAAAGCTCAGATATATGTAGTTACTGTTGATGAAAGCTCAGATATGTGTAGTTGCTGTTGATGAAAGCTCAGATATGTGTAGTTGCTGTTGATGAAAGCTCAGATATGTGTAGTTGCTGTTGATGAAACACAGATATGTGTAGTTGCTGTTGATGAAAGCTCAGATATGTGTAGTTACTGTTGATGAAAGCTCAGATATGTGTAGTTGCTGTTGATGAAAGCACAGATATGTGTAGTTGCTATTGATGAAAGCACAGATATGTGTAGTTGCTGTTGATGAAACAGATATGTGTAGTTGCTGTTGATGAAAGCTCAGATATGTGTAGTTGCTGTTGATGAAAGCTCAGATATGTGTAGTTACTGTTGATGAAAGCTCAGATATGTGTAGTTGCTGTTGATGAAAGCTCCGATATGTGTAGTTGCTGCTGATGAAACACAGATATGTGTAGTTGCTGTTGATGAAACACAGATATGTGTAGTTGCTGTTGATGAAAGCTCCGATATGTGTAGTTGCTGTTGATGAAAGCACAGATATGTGTAGTTACTGTTGATGAAAGCACAGATATGTGTAGTTGCTGTTGATGAAAGCTCCGATATGTGTAGTTGCTGTTGATGAAAGCACAGATATGTGTAGTTGCTGTTGATGAAAGCACAGATATGTGTAGTTGCTGTTGATGAAACAGATATGTGTAGTTGCTGTTGATGAAAGCTCAGATATGTGTAGTTACTGTTGATGAAAGCTCAGATATGAGTAGTTGCTGTTGATGAAAGCACAGATATGTGTAGTTGCTGTTGATGAAAGCACAGATATGTGTAGTTGCTGTTGATGAAACAGATATGTGTAGTTGCTGTTGATGAAAGCTCAGATATGTGTAGTTGCTGTTGATGAAAGCACAGATATGTGTAGTTGCTGTTGATGAAAGCACAGATATGTGTAGTTGCTGTTGATGAAAGCTCAGATATGTGTAGTTGCTGTTGATGAAAGCACAGATATGTGTAGTTGCTATTGATGAAAGCACAGATATGTGTAGTTGCTGTTGATGAAACAGATATGTGTAGTTGCTGTTGATGAAAGCTCAGATATGTGTAGTTACTGTTGATGAAAGCTCAGATATGTGTAGTTGCTGTTGATGAAAGCTCCGATATGTGTAGTTGCTGTTGAAAGGTCAGATATGTGTAGTTGCTGTTGATGAAACACAGATATGTGTAGTTGCTGTTGATGAAAGTTCAGATATGTGTAGTTACTGTTGATGAAACACAGATATGTGTAGTTGCTGTTGATGAAAGCTCAGATATGTGTAGTTGCTGTTGATGAAAGCTCAGATATATGTAGTTACTGTTGATGAAAGCTCAGATATGTGTAGTTGCTGTTGATGAAAGCTCCGATATGTGTAGTTACTGTTGATGAAAGCACAGATATGTGTAGTTGCTGTTGATGAAAGCACAGATATGTGTAGTTGCTGTTGATGAAAGTTCAGATATGTGTAGTTGCTGTTGAAAGGTCAGATATGTGTAGTTGCTGTTGATGAAACACAGATATGTGTAGTTGCTGTTGATGAAAGTTCAGATATGTGTAGTTACTGTTGATGAAAGCACAGATATGTGTAGTTGCTGTTGATGAAACAGATATGTGTAGTTGCTGTTGATGAAAGCTCAGATATGTGTAGTTACTGTTGATGAAAGCTCAGATATGTGTAGTTGCTGTTGATGAAAGCTCCGATATGTGTAGTTGCTGTTGAAAGGTCAGATATGTGTAGTTGCTGTTGATGAAACACAGATATGTGTAGTTGCTGTTGATGAAAGTTCAGATATGTGTAGTTACTGTTGATGAAACACAGATATGTGTAGTTGCTGTTGATGAAAGCTCAGATATGTGTAGTTGCTGTTGATGAAAGCTCAGATATATGTAGTTACTGTTGATGAAAGCTCAGATATGTGTAGTTGCTGTTGATGAAAGCTCCGATATGTGTAGTTACTGTTGATGAAAGCACAGATATGTGTAGTTGCTGTTGATGAAAGCACAGATATGTGTAGTTGCTGTTGATGAAAGTTCAGATATGTGTAGTTGCTGTTGAAAGGTCAGATATGTGTAGTTGCTGTTGATGAAACACAGATATGTGTAGTTGCTGTTGATGAAAGCTCAGATATGTGTAGTTACTGTTGATGAAAGCACAGATATGTGTAGTTGCTGTTGATGAAAGCTCAGATATGTGTAGTTGCTGTTGATGAAAGCTCAGATATGTGTAGTTACTGTTGATGAAAGCTCAGATATGTGTAGTTGCTGTTGATGAAAGCTCAGATATGTGTAGTTGCTGTTGATGAAAGCACAGATATGTGTAGTTGCTGTTGATGAAAGCACAGATATGTGTAGTTGCTGTTGATGAAAGCTCAGATATGTGTAGTTGCTGTTGATGAAAGCACAGATATGTGTAGTTGCTGTTGATGAAAGCACAGATATGTGTAGTTGCTGTTGATGAAACAGATATGTGTAGTTGCTGTTGATGAAAGCTCAGATATGTGTAGTTGCTGTTGATGAAAGCACAGATATGTGTAGTTGCTGTTGATGAAAGCACAGATATGTGTAGTTGCTGTTGATGAAAGCTCAGATATGTGTAGTTGCTGTTGATGAAAGCACAGATATGTGTAGTTGCTATTGATGAAAGCACAGATATGTGTAGTTGCTGTTGATGAAACAGATATGTGTAGTTGCTGTTGATGAAAGCTCAGATATGTGTAGTTACTGTTGATGAAAGCTCAGATATGTGTAGTTGCTGTTGATGAAAGCTCCGATATGTGTAGTTGCTGTTGAAAGGTCAGATATGTGTAGTTGCTGTTGATGAAACACAGATATGTGTAGTTGCTGTTGATGAAAGTTCAGATATGTGTAGTTACTGTTGATGAAACACAGATATGTGTAGTTGCTGTTGATGAAAGCTCAGATATGTGTAGTTGCTGTTGATGAAAGCTCAGATATATGTAGTTACTGTTGATGAAAGCTCAGATATGTGTAGTTGCTGTTGATGAAAGCTCCGATATGTGTAGTTACTGTTGATGAAAGCACAGATATGTGTAGTTGCTGTTGATGAAAGCACAGATATGTGTAGTTGCTGTTGATGAAAGTTCAGATATGTGTAGTTGCTGTTGAAAGGTCAGATATGTGTAGTTGCTGTTGATGAAACACAGATATGTGTAGTTGCTGTTGATGAAAGTTCAGATATGTGTAGTTACTGTTGATGAAACACAGATATGTGTAGTTGCTGTTGATGAAAGCTCAGATATGTGTAGTTGCTGTTGATGAAAGCTCAGATATATGTAGTTACTGTTGATGAAAGCTCAGATATGTGTAGTTACTGTTGATGAAAGCTCCGATATGTGTAGTTACTGTTGATGAAAGCACAGATATGTGTAGTTGCTGTTGATGAAAGCACAGATATGTGTAGTTGCTGTTGATGAAAGCTCAGATATGTGTAGTTGCTGTTGATGAAAGCTCAGATATGTGTAGTTACTGTTGATGAAAGCACAGATATGTGTAGTTGCTGTTGATGAAAGCTCCGATATGTGTAGTTGCTGTTGATGAAACACAGATATGTGTAGTTGCTGTTGATGAAAGCTCAGATATGTGTAGTTGCTGCTGATGAAACACAGATATGTGTAGTTGCTGTTGATGAAACACAGATATGTGTAGTTGCTGTTGATGAAAGCTCCGATATGTGTAGTTGCTGTTGATGAAAGCTCAGATATGTGTAGTTACTGTTGATGAAAGCTCAGATATGTGTAGTTGCTGTTGATGAAAGCTCCGATATGTGTAGTTGCTGTTGATGAAAGCACAGATATGTGTAGTTGCTGTTGATGAAAGCACAGATATGTGTAGTTGCTGTTGATGAAAGCTCAGATATGTGTAGTTGTTGTGGTGTATTTTCTGTCGTATATGCTGTGTGAACATGTCTTTGTAAAAAACAAGGAAGAGGCCGCAGGAAGTGAGGCCCATCGCACCATTGTCTTTACTAATTTCCCTGTTAGGAAAAGTACATTCTCCCATTCATATGTTTGACAGCAACTGTGAGATATAATTTAGGGACCTCAGCTAAAAACGTGAGAACAGCCTTTTTAGTTTCCTGCTTTTCAGTGTCTCATGAAATGTAGTGTGCCATAGGTTATTCCCCATATGTCTGGTTCAGAGGGACACACGTCATATACCTTTGACCGGAAAAAACAACTGGTGTATTTAAGTTACGGACTTATCCTACAGGAGTCAGAGAAGCTTAGATTGGCGGAGCTCTCTCCAGATATGTAGAAATATGTATCTGTTTGACACTGTTCTTTTCTTTGTAAATTAAACTTATATATTTACAAGTGAAGTCTGCTGTCATCGGAGATTTTCTTCAAAGCATCGACACGGTCTCGCTATAGAATAAACAACATTGTTGTTGATGAAACACAGATATGTGTAGTTGCTGTTGATGAAAGCTCAGATATGTGTAGTTGCTGTTGATGAAAGGTCAGATATGTGTAGTTGCTGTTGAAAGGTCAGATATGTGTAGTTGCTGTTGATGAAACACAGATATGTGTAGTTGCTGTTGATGAAAGTTCAGATATGTGTAGTTACTGTTGATGAAAGCACAGATATGTGTAGTTGCTGTTGATGAAAGCTCAGATATGTGTAGTTGCTGTTGATGAAAGCTCAGATATATGTAGTTACTGTTGATGAAAGCTCAGATATGTGTAGTTGCTGTTGATGAAAGCTCAGATATGTGTAGTTGCTGTTGATGAAAGCTCAGATATGTGTAGTTGCTGTTGATGAAACACAGATATGTGTAGTTGCTGTTGATGAAAGCTCAGATATGTGTAGTTACTGTTGATGAAAGCTCAGATATGTGTAGTTGCTGTTGATGAAAGCACAGATATGTGTAGTTGCTATTGATGAAAGCACAGATATGTGTAGTTGCTGTTGATGAAACAGATATGTGTAGTTGCTGTTGATGAAAGCTCAGATATGTGTAGTTGCTGTTGATGAAAGCTCAGATATGTGTAGTTACTGTTGATGAAAGCTCAGATATGTGTAGTTGCTGTTGATGAAAGCTCCGATATGTGTAGTTGCTGCTGATGAAACACAGATATGTGTAGTTGCTGTTGATGAAACACAGATATGTGTAGTTGCTGTTGATGAAAGCTCCGATATGTGTAGTTGCTGTTGATGAAAGCACAGATATGTGTAGTTACTGTTGATGAAAGCACAGATATGTGTAGTTGCTGTTGATGAAAGCTCCGATATGTGTAGTTGCTGTTGATGAAAGCACAGATATGTGTAGTTGCTGTTGATGAAAGCACAGATATGTGTAGTTGCTGTTGATGAAACAGATATGTGTAGTTGCTGTTGATGAAAGCTCAGATATGTGTAGTTACTGTTGATGAAAGCTCAGATATGAGTAGTTGCTGTTGATGAAAGCACAGATATGTGTAGTTGCTGTTGATGAAAGCACAGATATGTGTAGTTGCTGTTGATGAAACAGATATGTGTAGTTGCTGTTGATGAAAGCTCAGATATGTGTAGTTGCTGTTGATGAAAGCACAGATATGTGTAGTTGCTGTTGATGAAAGCACAGATATGTGTAGTTGCTGTTGATGAAAGCTCAGATATGTGTAGTTGCTGTTGATGAAAGCACAGATATGTGTAGTTGCTATTGATGAAAGCACAGATATGTGTAGTTGCTGTTGATGAAACAGATATGTGTAGTTGCTGTTGATGAAAGCTCAGATATGTGTAGTTACTGTTGATGAAAGCTCAGATATGTGTAGTTGCTGTTGATGAAAGCTCCGATATGTGTAGTTGCTGTTGAAAGGTCAGATATGTGTAGTTGCTGTTGATGAAACACAGATATGTGTAGTTGCTGTTGATGAAAGTTCAGATATGTGTAGTTACTGTTGATGAAACACAGATATGTGTAGTTGCTGTTGATGAAAGCTCAGATATGTGTAGTTGCTGTTGATGAAAGCTCAGATATATGTAGTTACTGTTGATGAAAGCTCAGATATGTGTAGTTGCTGTTGATGAAAGCTCCGATATGTGTAGTTACTGTTGATGAAAGCACAGATATGTGTAGTTGCTGTTGATGAAAGCACAGATATGTGTAGTTGCTGTTGATGAAAGTTCAGATATGTGTAGTTGCTGTTGAAAGGTCAGATATGTGTAGTTGCTGTTGATGAAACACAGATATGTGTAGTTGCTGTTGATGAAAGTTCAGATATGTGTAGTTACTGTTGATGAAACACAGATATGTGTAGTTGCTGTTGATGAAAGCTCAGATATGTGTAGTTGCTGTTGATGAAAGCTCAGATATATGTAGTTACTGTTGATGAAAGCTCAGATATGTGTAGTTACTGTTGATGAAAGCTCCGATATGTGTAGTTACTGTTGATGAAAGCACAGATATGTGTAGTTGCTGTTGATGAAAGCACAGATATGTGTAGTTGCTGTTGATGAAAGCTCAGATATGTGTAGTTGCTGTTGATGAAAGCTCAGATATGTGTAGTTACTGTTGATGAAAGCACAGATATGTGTAGTTGCTGTTGATGAAAGCTCCGATATGTGTAGTTGCTGTTGATGAAACACAGATATGTGTAGTTGCTGTTGATGAAAGCTCAGATATGTGTAGTTGCTGCTGATGAAACACATATGTGTAGTTGCTGTTGATGAAACACAGATATGTGTAGTTGCTGTTGATGAAAGCTCCGATATGTGTAGTTGCTGTTGATGAAAGCTCAGATATGTGTAGTTACTGTTGATGAAAGCTCAGATATGTGTAGTTGCTGTTGATGAAAGCTCCGATATGTGTAGTTGCTGTTGATGAAAGCACAGATATGTGTAGTTGCTGTTGATGAAAGCACAGATATGTGTAGTTGCTGTTGATGAAAGCTCAGATATGTGTAGTTGTTGTGGTGTATTTTCTGTCGTATATGCTGTGTGAACATGTCTTTGTAAAAAAACAAGGAAGAGGCCGCAGGAAGTGAGGCCCATCGCACCATTGTCTTTACTAATTTCCCTGTTAGGAAAAGTACATCTCCCATTCATATGTTTGACAGCAACTGTGAGATATAATTTAGGGGACCTCAGCTAAAAACGTGAGAACAAGCCTTTTTAGTTTCCTGCTTTTCAGTGTCTCATGAAATGTAGTGTGCCATAGGTTATTCCCCATATGTCTGGTTCAGAGGGACACACGTCATATACCTTTGACCGGAAAAAACAACTGGTGTATTTAAGTTACGGACTTATCCTACAGGAGTCAGAGAAGCTTAGATTGGCGGAGCTCTCTCCAGATATGTAGAAATATGTATCTGTTTGACACTGTTCTTTTCTTTGTAAATTAAACTTATATATTTACAAGTGAAGTCTGCTGTCATCGGAGATTTTCTTCAAAGCATCGACACGGTCTCGCTATAGAATAAACAACATTGTTGTTGATGAAACACAGATATGTGTAGTTGCTGTTGATGAAAGCTCAGATATGTGTAGTTGCTGTTGATGAAAGGTCAGATATGTGTAGTTGCTGTTGAAAGGTCAGATATGTGTAGTTGCTGTTGATGAAACACAGATATGTGTAGTTGCTGTTGATGAAAGTTCAGATATGTGTAGTTACTGTTGATGAAAGCACAG
>CM038707.1:1532723-1543211 GCA_021613375.1 Megaleporinus macrocephalus | reverse complement strand
CCCTCCTCCTTCAGTACCTGTTCTATCGCTTTCCCCACCAGACCACTCCCCCCGTCACCATCACACGCACAGTACCCGGCTTTCTTTTCCATCTGATGCAAACAGAAAGAAAAACAACACCTGCTTTACATGAACAGTACAGTGTACAAGTCTGAAGCCCCTGATCTGATCATTTAAAAATCTGTATCTGATCAATAAGTGTCTGATCACAGCCAGATCTGATTAGAACAAATGTAAATAATCAGACATACAATAGAAAGTAACATGAATATGTTATTTTGAGAGAAGTAGATCAGATCTTGATCCAGTTTGAAGAACAAAGTTAGGTTCCAGATTTCTCCTGGACGCCCCAGACATTGTATGAATGTGTTCAGTTCCTTCAGCAGCAAATCTTGATTTATCTTAATGAAGTACTGAGCAGGCAAAGCAGGTATTAGATGAGAACTGATAATAATACTGGGTTGTTTAGGAGAAGCTTGGAAAGAGTTAAATAAACACACTGACGTATGAAAAACACTACTTACTCTATTAATACTGATTAATATTTAATAATATAAAGTGTAAAAGCTCTACTTACTCTATTAATACTGATTAATATTTAATAATAAAGTGTAAAAGCTCTACTTACTCTATTAATACTGATTAATATTTAATAACAAAGTGTAAAAGCACTACTTACTGCATTAATACTGATTAATATTTAATAATAAAGTGTAAAAGCTCTACTTACTCTATTAATACTGTTTAATATTTAATAATAAAGTGTAAAAGCTCTACTTACTCTATTGATACTGATTAATATTTAATAATAAAGTGTAAAAGCACTACTTACTCTATTAATACTGTTTAATATTTAATAATAAAGTGTAAAAGCTCTACTTACTCTATTAATACTGATTAATATTAATGATAAAGTGTAAAAGCACTACTTACTCTATTAATACTGTTTAATATTTAATAATAAAGTGTAAAAGCTCTACTTACTCTATTAATACTGATTAATATTTAATAATAAAGTGTAAAAGGCTCTACTTACTCTATTAATACTGTTTAATATTTAATAATAAAGTGTAAAAGCTCTACTTACTCTATTAATACTGATTAATATTTAATAATAAAGTGTAAAAGCTCTACTTACTCTATTGATACTGATTAATATTTAATAATAAAGTGTAAAAGCTCTACTTACTCTATTAATACTGATTAATATTTAATAATAAACTGTAAAAGCTCTACTTACTCTATTGATACTGATTAATATTTAATAATAAAGTGTAAAAGCTCTACTTACTCTATTAATACTGATGAATATTTAATAATAAAGTGTAAAAGCTCTACTTACTCTATTAATACTGATTAATATTTAATAATAAAGTGTAAAAGCTCTACTTACTCTATTAATACTGTTTAAATATTTAATAATAAAGTGTAAAAGCACTACTTACTCTATTAATACTGATTAATATTTAATAATAAAGTGTAAAAGCACTACTTACTCTATTGATACTGATTAATATTTAATAATAAAGTGTAAAAGCTCTACTTACTCTATTAATACTGATTAATATTTAATAATAAAGTGTAAAAGCACTACTTACTCTATTATTACTGTTCGAGTATTAAAATAATGTACTGAGCTTATGAGCCCTGTGAGAAATAAAGGTGTGGTTGAGTTTCTCCAGGTCTGGTTTAGTCAGATCTCTCATCTCGTGGATGTTCTTTAGCTGATAAAATGCTGATTAGTTAACTTTAATAACATTATAAATAAAACATCTATGACTTTTCCAGAACTCACATTTAAATGTGTAATGATCTTCTCTCTTTAACTCCTTCAGTTTAAAGAAAAAACGCCTTTCTGAATTAACTCCTTCAGCTCAGTTTCAGGTGCTGTGAAAAACAGGTATGTTCAGTGCTGGATACAGCGTAGGTCTACTGTCTGTAGTCTATTCAGATGCTTTGTTGTGTCACACCTGGATAATGAAAAAACATTCTTGGTATTCTTGGTTGTTGGTATAGAGTAGTGAGTTACACTGCTGCCCTTTATACAATACACTGGGGCTCTATTCCCACCTGATTAACCCCCTTACACTACACTAATAAGATAAACTACACACACTTTACTACACTCACTAATACACTCACTAATACACTCACTAATACACTCACTAATACACTCACTAATACACTCTCACTAATACACTCACTAATACACTCACTAATACACTCACTTTAACACACTCACTAATACACTCACTAATACACTCACTAATACACTCACTAATACACTCACTTTAACACACTCACTAATACACTCACTAATACACTCACTAATACACTCACTAATACACTCACTAATACACTCACTAATACACTCACTAATACACTCTCACTAATACACTCACTAATACACTCACTAATACACTCACTTTAACACCCCTCACTAATACACTCACTAATACACTCACTAATCACACACACTTAACACACTCACTAATAACTCACTAATACACTCACTATACACTCACATTTACTACAACTAATAAGATAAACAACACACACTTTACTACACTCACTAATACACTCACTAAATACTCTCACTCCTAACACAACACTAATACTACTCACTAATACCCTCACTTACTATACACTAATAATGATAAACTCACACACACTATACAACACTCACTAATACACACACAAATACACTCACTAATACACTCACTATACACTACACTACCTTACACTCACTTTAACACACTCACTAATACACTCACTAATACACTCACTAATACACTCACTTTAACACACTCACTAATACACTCACTAATACACTCACTTTAACACACTCACTAATACACTCACTAATACACTCACTAACACACTCACTAATACACTCACTTTAACACACTCACTAATACACTCACTAATACACTCACTAATACACTCACTTTAACACACTCACTAATACACTCACTAATACACTCACTTTACTACACTCACTAATACACTCACTAATATACTCACTTTACTACACTCACTAACACACTAACACACTCACTAATATACTCACTTTACTACACTCACTAATACACTCACTAATACACTCACTAATACACTCACTAATACACTCACTTTACTACACTCACTAATACACTCACTAATACACTCACTAATACACTCACTAATACACTCACTTTAACACACTCACTAATACACTCACTTTAACACTCACTTTAACACACTCACTAATACACTCACTAATACACTCACTTTAACACACTCACTTTAACACACTCACTAATACACTCACTAATACACTCACTAATACACTCACTAACACACTCACTAATACACTCACTTTAACACACTCACTAATACACTCACTAATACACTCACTAACACACTCACTAATACACTCACTAATACACTCACTAATACACTCACTAATATACTCACTTTACTACACTCACTAACACACTAACACACTCACTAATATACTCACTTTACTACACTCACTAACACACTCACTAACACACTCACTAACACACTCACTAACACACTCACTAATACACTCACTAATACACTCACTAATACACTCACTTTACTACACTCACTTTACTACACTCACTTTAATACACTCACTAATACACTCACTAATACACTCACTTTACTACACTCACTTTACTACACTCACTTTACTACACTCACTTTACTACACTCACTAATACACTCACTTTAACACACTCACTAATATACTCACTAATACACTCACTAATACACTCACTAATACACTCACTTTACTACACTCACTAATACACTCACTAATACACTCACTTTACTACACTCACTAATACCCTCACTAATACACTCACTAATACACTCACTAATACAATCACTTTACTACAGTCACTTTAATACACTCACTAATACACTCACTAATACACTCACTTTACTACACACACTTTGGTACACTCACTAATACACTCACTAATACACTCACTTTAACACACTCACTAATACACTCACTAATACACTCACTTTAACACACTCACTAACACACTCACTAACACACTCACTTTACTACACTCACTTTACTACACTCACTTTACTACACTCACTTTAATACACTCACTTTAATACACTCACTTTAATACACTCACTAATACACTCACTAATACACTCACTTTACTACACTCACTTTACTACACTCACTTTAACACACTCACTAATATACTCACTAATACACTCACTAATACACTCACTTTACTACACTCACTAATACACTCACTAATACACTCACTTTACTACACTCACTAATACACTCACTAATACACTCACTAATACAATCACTTTACTACAGTCACTTTAATACACTCACTTTAATACACTCACTAATACACTCACTTTAATACACTCACTAATACACTCACTAATACACTCACTAATACACTCACTAATACACTCACTTTAACACACTCACTAATACACTCACTAATACACTCACTAATACACTCACTTTACTACACACACTAATACACTCACTAATATACTCACTTTACTACACTCACTAATACACTCACTAATACACTCACTAACACACTCACTTTAACACACTCACTAATACACTCACTAATACACTCACTTTACTACACACACTAATACACTCACTAATACACTCACTAATACACTCACTAATACACTCACTTTACTACACACACTAATACACTCACTAATATACTCACTTTACTACACTCACTAATACACTCACTAATACACTCACTAATACACTAACTAATACACTCACTAATATACTCACTTTACTACACTCACTAACACACTCACTAACACACTCACTAACACACTCACTAACACACTCACTTTAACACACTCACTCATACACTCACTTTAACACACTCACTAATACACTCACTAATACACTCACTTTACTACACTCACTAATACACTCACTAATACACTCACTTTACTACACTCACTTTAATACACTCACTAATACACTCACTAATACACTCACTTTACTACACTCACTAATACACTCACTTTAATACACTCACTAATACACTCACTAATACACTCACTTTACTACACTCACTAATACACTCACTAATACACTCACTTTACTACACTCACTAATACACTCACTTTACTACACTAATAAGATAAACTACACACACTTTACTACACTCACTAATACACTCACTTTAACACACTCACTAATACACTCACTAATACACTCACTTTACTACACTCACTAATACACTCACTAATACACTCACTTTACTACACTCACTAATACACTCACTAATACACTCACTAATACACTCACTAATACACTCACTAATACACTAACTAATACACTCACTAATATACTCACTTTACTACACTCACTAACACACTCACTAACACACTCACTAACACACTCACTAACACACTCACTAACACACTCACTTTAACACACTCACTTTAACACACTCACTTTAACACACTCACTTTAACACACTCACTAATACACTCACTAATACACTCACTTTACTACACTCACTTTAATACATTCACTTTAATACACTCACTAATATACTTACTAATACAATCAGTTTACTACACTCACTTTAATACATTCACTTTAATACACTCACTAATACACTCACTAATACACTCACTTTACTACACTCACTAATACACTCACTAATACACTCACTAATACACTCACTAATACAATCACTTTACTACACTCACTTTAATACATTCACTTTAATACACTCACTAATACACTCACTTTACTACACTCACTAATACACTCACTAATACACTCACTAATACACTCACTAATACACTCACTAATACAATCACTTTACTACACTCACTTTAATACATTCACTTTAATACACTCACTAATACACTTACTTTACTACACTCACTAATACACTCACTAATACACTCACTAATACACTCACTAATACACTTACTTTACTACACTCACTTTAATACACTCACTAATACACTCACTAATACACTCACTTATACACTCACTAATACACTCACTTATACACTCACTTATACACTCATTTTACTACACTTACTTTAATACACTCACTAATACACTCACTAATACACTCACTAATACACTCACTTTACTACACTTACTTTAATACACTCACTTATACACTCACTTATACACTCACTTTACTACACTTACTTTAATACACTCACTAATACACTCACTAATATACTCACTTTACTACACTCACTAATACACTCACTAATATACTCACTTTAATACACTCACTAATACACTCACTAATACACTCACTAATATACTCACTTTAATACACTCACTAATACACTCACTCCGGTTCAGTCACAGCATGAGCAATTGATCAGACTCGATCAGATAATACACACTAATTACACACCTTGAACACGTACTCTGTGAGCGCTGGCGGTTTAAAGCGGAGCCGGAGGTTGGAGCAGGGAGCCGGAGGTTGGAGCAGGGAGCCGGAGGTTGAAGGAGTGAGTCGGAGGTTGGAGCAGGGAGCCGGAGGTTGGAGCAGGGAGCCGGAGGTTGGAGGAGTGAGTCGGAGGTTGGAGCAGGGAGCCGGAGGTTGGAGGAGTGAGTCGGAGGTTGGAGCAGGGAGCCGGAGGTTGGAGGAGTGAGTCGGAGGTTGGAGGAGTGAGTCGGAGGTTGGAGGAGTGAGTCGGAGGTTGGGGCAGTGAGCCGGAGGTTGGAGCAGTGAGTCGGAGGTTGGAGCAGTGAGTCGGAGGTTGGGGCAGTGAGTCGGAGGTTGGGGCAGTGAGCCGGAGGTTGGAGCAGGGAGCCGGAGGTTGGATCAGTGAGTCGGAGGTTGGAGCAGTGTAGTCGGAGGTTGGAGAGTGAGTCGGAGGTTGGAGCAGGGAGCCGGAGGTTGGAGCAGGGAGCGGGAGGTTGGAGGAGTGAGTCGGAGGTTGGAGCAGGGAGCCGGAGGTTGGAGGAGTGAGTCGGAGGTTGGAGGAGTGAGTCGGAGGTTGGGGCAGTGAGCCGGAGGTTGGAGCAGGGAGCCGGAGGTTGGATCAGTGAGTCGGAGGTTGGAGCAGTGAGTCGGAGGTTGGAGCAGTGATCCGGTATACAGGAAGTGAAGTTCAGCTCCGTGCTAACCGGCTAGCGGGTCCTCCAGTCCAGCAGCTGCTGAGCAGATGAAGCGCAGATTAAACTCTGTAAACACTTCTCCTGTTCATACGTACAATATTGAACTCAGTGAGCTTCTCCGTTTCGTGAGGACCTAGTAACGTATTCGTAACTCACCTGTACGCTCGAGCTGCGCCGCTGAATGAAGCTTCTCACTCGGCGGTCAGGGAGTGAGCGCTGAGCTTGGGTTGCCAGATGTACCTAAAAAAAAATCCCCTACAGGTTCTTCGTGGGTGGCGCCGCTCCAGAGCACAATGGAACACGTGGAACAGTGACGTAAATGGACATTATTCATTATTGGGAAACAGAATCCCGGAATTCGAGAACGATCTCTTCCTCGTTCTTCTCTTAAACGAGCTGTTCTTCAACACATCACCCACGATATTACAACCACCGCCTTATATCTCCACTCACTGTCCACTGTATCAGCTCCACTGACCATACAGGACCTCCACTCACTGTCCACTGTATCAGCTCCACTGACCATACAGGAGCTCCACTCACTGTCCACTGTATCAGCTCCACTGACCATACAGGACCTCCACTCACTGTCCATGTATCAGCTCCACGACCATACAGGACCTCCACTCACTGTCCAACTGTATCAGCTCACTGACCATACAGGACCTCCACTCACTGTCCACTGTATCAGCTCCACTGACCATACAGGACCTCCACTCACTGTCCACTGTATCAGCTCCACTGACCATACAGGAGCTCCACTCACTGTCCACTGTATCAGCTCCACTGACCATACAGGACCTCCACACACTGTCCACTGTATCAGCTCCACTGACCATACAGGACCTCCACTCACTGTCCACTGTATCAGCTCAACTGACCATACAGGACCTCCACTCACTGTCCACTGTATCAGCTCCACTGATCATACAGGAGCTCCACTTACAGACTGTAGTTCATCTGATTCTCTGTATACTTTATTACTCTGTTCTTTAATGATCAGGACCCCCACAGGACCCCCACAGAGCAGATACTATTAGGGAGGTGGGTCATTCTCAGCACTGCAGTGACACTGATATGGTGGTGGTGTGTTAGTTAGTGTGTGTTGTGCTGGTGTGAGTGGATCAGACACAGCAGTGCTGCTGCTGGAGTGTGTAAACACTGTGTCCACTCACTGTCCACTCTATTAGACACTCCTACTACTTGCTGGTCCACCTTGTAGATGTAAAGTCAGAGACAGTAGCTCATCTGCTGCTGCACAGTTTGTGTTCCTCTAGTTCTTCATCAGTGGACACAGGACGCCGCCCACAGGACACTGCTGTCCAGATAGTTTTGGTTGGTGGACGATTCTCAGTCCAGCAGTGACACTGAGGTGTTTAAACACTCCAGCAGCAGCACTGCTGTGTCTGATCCACTTTAAAGTGCTACACTCTGATGACAGCATGGTGACCGGGTTTAGTATAATTATATTAATGTTTATTACATTTATGTTCAGCAAGATTCCTACAGGGTTGTATATTTTGAGTATTATGTGTCTTGGTGTGTTTTTTCTGGGGGTTTATGGGCAAGTTCAAGGAGAACACAGCAGATTTTTCAAAATTCAGAGTGAATTGGCGTCAAGTGCTCTGTTCTGGAGAAACTGAATCAGAACTGTTCACAGTGGTGGTGATAGGAACCAGACTTCCACCTCCAGAAGCTCCATTACAGATTGTTACTACATGAAATTAATTTATTGGCTACATTTCTTTTGGTCTATTCATCAAGAAATGTTCACACACTGATGCAAAGGCCAGCTGCTGCGCTCACAAGTTGGTGAATTCCTGTATATTCTTTTATGTAGTGACTTTGAATGTTCAGAGAAGGTCTGACTCCATATATATATATATATATTATCGCTGTAAAAAGAAAGACATGCATCTCTATTTTTCTTGATTTATAATTTTTCTACATCATTTGAACACGACAGCTGCTATTTACATGGTGTGAAAATGTTGTGATGAATGGACCAATAGAAATGCTCCTAAACAGCTTGGGAGAAAATTCTGGTTTCATTGACTTCCATTAAAAGTAAAGAATGTTTTTGTTCTCTCCTGTGAAGCTGACGTTTGGAGAGACACCTTTTTCTTTGGACAGAGCTTATATCTTATATATATTCACCTTGTTTCTAAAGTGCTACACTAGAATTAATACCTGCTTCACTGGGAGATACTGAATGTGTCACACTCAGACGTGTTTAGTACCTTTAAAATGAGTGTGATTAGGATTTAATGTGACCGTAATATGAATTTAAATTTCTTATAAACTCATATTTATTATATATTTCTTAATATTCCCCAAATCAATCATTAACTGGTTGCCTCAGCTTGAACTCCTTGCACAAGGAGGATTTCCTACACATTTGGCAACTTGATCTGTAGCGCCACTGCCCTCTGTTGGACTGGAGAGGTATCACTCAGACAGGAAATCTCGGCTGAAAACCAGAATTTCCTGAACAGATGATGTGTATGACTATTGTATGCCTTGACGTGTATGTGTGTGTATATGTGTTTATGACCAAGACTAAGGAGAACACCACAGATTTTTCAAAATTCAGAGAGATTTGCCATCAAACGCTCTGAAACTGTATCAGAACTGTTCACAGTGGTGGTGATAGGAACCAGATGTCCACCCCTAAAATGTCCCTCACATGAAATGACAACATGAAACAACTTTACTGACTGACGTCTGACAGTTTGTGGCTCCTCATGAAGCTGCTGGTCAGAATGTTCAAAGTATGTAAACCTGCATCAGAGCAAATGAGCTCATTTCTAAAAGACCCTCGAAACATTCTTTAAACACAACCAGATGTTAAATTCTGCTCCAGGAATAATTCCATACCAACTATTCTATAGTTCTGATCTCCTCACACTTATTCACTAATATTACTATTAATATAGTACACAGAAGAAGAACCTGGGGAGGTGTGTCCAAAGCTTTGACTAATAGTGTATCTATATCGTGGCTGTCCAAATATTAACTTACATTAAAATGAGGAATGTTTTTGGTCTGTCCTGGGAAGTTACTATTTGGCAAACCACTCTGATTCACTTCTCACACAAGTCAGTAACTTAATTACGCAGAAATTTTGAAAAATTCAGTGGGATTCCCCTTCAACAACAGAAATAGACACACTATATGGAACTCCACTGTAAAGATGCATCACAACGGTACGTGTCTTCTTTGAATCGTTTATTAAACAATGTTCAGTTAGACCTTAACCCACCGTACAGAATCAGCATCACACCTCAGAACAAAAGGAGGGAGAGGGGCTTTATCAGCGTGACTCCATTAACAGAACAAAGCCAGGA
>CM038707.1:1507723-1530223 GCA_021613375.1 Megaleporinus macrocephalus | reverse complement strand
ATTCTCTCGTTTTTGCTTCTCCTGAGGGGAAAGTGAGGACACCATGTATCCGTTCTCGTGTGTATGGCAGTGTGTTTCGTTATTATAAGCACCGAGCTTAATCAGTGTGTGTGTTTATGTGTGAGACTGGTTCAGAAGTGTGTGTGTGTAGTTGGGGGGCTGGGGGGCACTGGTGGGGCTGGTGGGGCTGGTGGGGCTGGGTTGGGTGGGATAAGGTGGCGTTCCGTTATAGCCATCCAGTGTGTCATACAAAGTGGTGTGTTAAAACAATCAAAGGCAGGTGAGAACAAATAACCCGTCTATGCTCCGCCCACATCTGCAGCTGTTGTTAAGGTGGACAGGCTTTACAGAGCGCCGGCAAAAAACACTGACCGTGAACTTAAATACAGAATTAAAGACCAACTGGAACTTTAGCTTGAGTGATCACCAACAAGATCTGTGCAAATCAGAAAAGTATTAGTACCACTTCACTGTAGTGTTTAGAAGGCTGCATAACACTTACATAACCCTTTATAAATGTTTATAAACACTTATTACAGTAAATTTTATCTGTCATACAGGATACATTACTTAACTCTGATCAAAACTGGCCGATGTAACCTTTACAGCGGACGACGCCCCCTATTGGAATGAGCTTTTATACACATTTATGTAGGGTTATGTCTGCCGTCGTGACACTTTACTGCAGTGTTTGTTTATAAGGCTGCATGTCTCCTACATAACCCTACATAAGTGTTTATACACGCATATTACAGTAATCTGTCATACAGGATACGTTACTTAACTCTGGCTGATGTAACCTTTATAGTGAACAACGCCCCCTACTGTGTAGGGTTATATCAGCTGTCATAACAAGTGTATGTAAGGATCATGTAGTGTTATGAACAGCACCCAACACAAAAAAGTATAACCAAATTATTAATCTCAGTAATCTATTACGATTACTTTCTATAATTTTTCAAATGAGGGGATTGTTCCAATCTTCCATCCGTAACAGAATACCTAATCCTACAGCTCACTGGCTACCTGCACTGGCACAGATCTTTTATATTCAAGATCAAAGCAAGGCTACTGTAATCTACTTTAATCTACTGTCATCTGTAGTACTTCAGAAACAGGACTACTGTAATCTGTAGTTCTTCAGAAACAGGGCTACTGTAATCTGTAGTTCTTCAGAAACAGGGCTACTGTAATCTGTAGTTCTTCAGAAACAGGGCTACTGTAATCTTCTGTAATCTGTAGTTCTTCAGAAACAGGGCTACTGTAATCTGTAGTTCTTCAGAAACAGGGCTACTGTAATCTGTAGTTCTTCAGAAACAGGGCTACTGTAATCTGTAGTTCTTCAGAAACAGGGCTACTGTAATCTGTAGTTCTTCAGAAACAGGGCTACTGTAATCTGTAGTTCTTCAGAAACAGGGCTACTGTAATCTGTAGTTCTTCAGAAACAGGGCTACTGTAATCTTCTGTAATCTGTAGTACTTCAGAAACAGAAGAAAGTGAAAGTAATTTAATCTGGATCTGTTTAATAAACGCCAGTGTTTGATGGGGGCTATTTGGGGTAATCTGGGGAAATTACACAGATACTTCAGATCATTTATATCAGCCATTTTAATCCCAAACTACAGAACCTCATCACAGAACCTCCAACTGGCTCTGCAACAGCTTCAAATTCATATTTACACTACCAAGTTTAAAATCACTGGCCAATGTTATTTTATATACAATAAAACATATACAGTTCGGATGGAAATGCTATAAACTCACCAAATTTATTTTTAGATATTTTATTCAATACTTCAAGAACTCTATGAACAAGTGAGTATAATGATAACTAATAGACACTAATTAATTATATACATTCTGTTTAGTCAATATGATAAACATAATTCTTGATGTTTTATATTTTGTTTGTTGTTGTTTCGCACACCGAACACGCTCTGTGTTTATTTACAGCGAGCTCGTGTCGTACTAGTCATTAAGAACCTGTGACGCGTCCTGAACTAGTAATTACAATACCAACCCCGGCCTGCAGTCACACGGGTTCACAGTGAAAACACTGATACCACGACTTTAAACAGTGACTCCTGCCTGTGGTGTGAAAATCTAGAATGTTCTATCTTATTCACACAGTTCTAGAATGTTCTAGCCCATTTACACTGTTCTAGAATGTTCTAGCCCATTTACACTGTTTTAGAATGTTCTAGCTCATTCACATGGTTCTAGAATTGGATTCTTTCATTAGCATTGTTCTAAATGTGCTCTGCCCATCTGAACTGTTTTTGAATATTCCCTACCATATACACTGTTCTAGAATGTTCTCCTCATTCACACTGTTCTAGAATATTCTTCTCACTCACACTGTTCTAGAATGGTCTCCTCATTTACACTGTTCTAGAATATCTTTCTCATTCACACTGTTCTAGAATGGTCTCCTCATTCACACTGTTCTAGAATATTCTTCTCACTCACACTGTTCTAGAATGGTCTCCTCATTTACACTGTTCTAGAATATCTTTCTCATTCACACTGTTCTAGAATATCTTTCTCATTCACACTGTTCTAGAATGTCCTCGCTCATTCACACTGTTCTAGAATGGTCTCCTCATTCACACTGTTCTAGAATATTCTTCTCACTCACACTGTTCTAGAATGGTCTCCTCATTTACACTGTTCTAGAATGGTCTTCTCATTTACACTGTTCTAGAATGGTCTCCTCATTTACACTGTTCTGGACTATTCTCCTCATTTACACTGTTCTAGAATATCTTTCTCATTCACACTGTTCTAGAATATCTTTCTCATTCACACTGTTCTAGAATATCTTTCTCATTCACACTGTTCTAGAATGTCCTTGCTCATTCACACTGTTCTAGAATGTCCTTGCTCATTCACACTGTTCTAGAATGTCCTCGCTCATTCACACTGTTCTAGAATGTCCTCCTCGTTCACACTGTTCTAGAATGTCCTTGCTCATTCACACTGTTCTAGAATGTCCTCGCTCATTCACACTGTTCTAGAATGTCCTCCTCGTTCACACTGTTCTAGAATGTCCTCGCTCATTCACACTGTTCTAGAATGGTCTCCTCATTCACACTGTTCTAGAATATTCTTCTCACTCACACTGTTCTAGAATGGTCTTCTCATTTACACTGTTCTAGAATGGTCTCCTCATTTACACTGTTCTGGACTATTCTCCTCATTTACACTGTTCTAGAATATCTTTCTCATTCACACTGTTCTAGAATATCTTTCTCATTCACACTGTTCTAGAATGTCCTCCTCGTTCACACTGTTCTAGAATGTCCTTGCTCATTCACACTGTTCTAGAATGTCCTTGCTCATTCACACTGTTCTAGAATGTCCTCGCTCATTCACACTGTTCTAGAATGTCCTCCTCGTTCACACTGTTCTAGAATGTCCTTGCTCATTCACACTGTTCTAGAATGTCCTCCTCGTTCACACTGTTCTAGAATGTCCTCGCTCATTCACACTGTTCTAGAATGTCCTCCTCATTTACACTGTTCTAGAATGTCCTCGCTCATTCACACTGTTCTAGAATGTCCTCCTCGTTCACACTGTTCTAGAATGTCCTTGCTCATTCACACTGTTCTAGAATGTCCTCGCTCATTCACACTGTTCCTCCCTTCACACTTTTCTGGAAGGTTCTAGAATGAATGCCCCTGGTTCTCAGTGGTTTATTGGGCCCTCCCTTCGCACTTCTCTGGAAGGTTCTAGAATGAACGCCTGGTTCTCAGTGGTTTATCTGGCTTTCCAGGTAGAATATTGGGGTGTAGTCTTTGGTGGGAGAGCTCCGGCGTTACCACAGATCTGGTGTTTCAGTAACTCAGCGTCTGCTGATCTGTGGTAAATATGAACTCCGGTCTAAATTCATTGGATTATGTGGGATTTTTGCCAACATTCTGTAAAACTTGAACAACAGTCGCTACAAAGAACCCGTCTGTGGACGGAGCGCAGACCAACCAGGAGGAACATACGGTACATACACAAGTTCATACAGATGAACACACTCACACAACCATACCGGACATGAGGTTCATCTCCAAAAGGCAGTAGTTATAAACACTCGTTAAAATAAATAAAAAATAAATTAATCATATAAAATCAAGTAGACTGTTATACACGTCAGTCAAGTTAAAAAAACAGCAACGCACAGATCTGCACACACACACCTTTCAGCACACACACACACACACACACACACAAACAAACACACACACACACACACACACACACACACACACACACCTTTCAGCACACACACACACACACACATACACACACACGTGCATTCACACAACAAACACATAGAAAGTCAATGCTGTTACATGGACGGACATTAAAAACACTGGGAAATCATAAAGGGGCAGAAAAGGAATGTGTGTGTGTGTAAGTGTGTGTGAGAGACTTTAAAGTTGTGCTTACTGTGAGTGTGTGTCAGTGTTGTGAAGTGAGGGTCATGCCAATGCAGACTGTTCTACAGATGACTATAGAGATCGGCTAGGAGTTCTGCTTGTCCGTAAATGTTTCACATCTTGTGTAATAATTATGTATATAGTACATGTGTGTGTGTGTGTGTTTGTGTACAGATGTGTGTTTTGAGTGTGTGTGTGTGTGTGTATGGACGAGTGTGTGTGTGTGTGATGTAGGCTATAGAACTCCATCCATGAAGCTCGTATCGAGGTGCTGAATGAGGACCCGGATGAAGCTCATCTCTTTGCGGGTGTTTTCGAAGATGATGCGCGGGTCGTCAGACAGACAGCGCAGGCAATTCGGGGCCATCACCATCGCCAGGTTACTCACGTCCATTTTAGTCACCGCCACGTTGGCAGGCTGGGCGAACACCTGGACGACGACACGAGAGGAACAGGTAATTTACTGAGACAGGTCGAGATACTAGAGCAGTGGTGTAGCGTCGTGGGCTAAACTTCCCTCCATACTGTACACTGGGAAATAATGCAGAGGTACATTGTACAGGTTAATAGATAGATAGATAGATAGGTAGATAGATAGATAGATAGATAGATAGATAGGTAGATAGATAGATAGATAGATAGATAGATAGATAGATAGATAGATAGATAGATAGATAGATAGATAGGTAGATAGATAGGTAGGTAGATAGATAGATAGATAGATAGATAGATAGATAGGTAGATAGATAGATAGATAGGTAGATAGATAGATAGATAGATAGATAGATAGATAGGTAGATAGATAGATAGATAGATAGATAGATAGATAGATAGATAGACAGATAGACGGACCTGTAGGAAACGGATGAGGTAGCAGAGCACCAGTTTGTTGATGTGAGGAAGGTTATGAATGACGCTGACAGCAGCTTCAGGACTGTCATAGTTAGAGATGCACTCTTCATAATATTCATGAGGAATCAGCGGTTCCTCCAGCTCCCTGTACCACAGCTTCAACAGAGACGCTAGAGAGAGAGAGAGAGAGAGAGAGAGAGAGAGAGACAGAGAGAGACAGAGAGAGAGAGAGAGATACAGAGAGAGAGAGACAGAGAGAGAGAGAGAGAAAAGAGAAAAGGGGAGAGAGAGAAAAGAGAGAGAGAGAAAGAAAGAGATAAATAAAGAGAAAGAGAGAAAATGGGAGAGAGAGAGAAAGAGAGAGAGAAAGAGAAAGGGGGAGAAAGAAAGGGCGAAAGAGAAAGAGAAAGAGAGAAAATGGGAGAGAGAGAGAAAGAGAGAGAGAGAGAAAGAGAAAGGGGGAGAAAGAAAGGGCGAAAGAGAAAGCGTGAGAGAGAGAGGAGAGAAAAAAAGAGAAAGAGAGAGAGAAAGAGAGAAAAGGGGAAGGAAAGAGAGAGAGAGAGAGAGAGAGAGAGAGAGAGAGAGAAAGAGAGAAAATGAGAGGGAGGGAGAGAGAGAGAGAGAGAAAGAGAGAAAAGGGGAGGGAAAGAGAGAGAGAGAGAGAGAAAGGGGGAGAAAGAAAGTGCGAGAGGGAAAGAGAAAGCGTGAGAGAGAGAGGAGAGAAAGAAAGAGAGAGAGAGAGACAGAGAGAGAGGGGGGAGAGAGAGAAAGAGAGAAAAAAAAACGAAAAGGGAAAAGAAAGAAAAAGAAAGAGAGAGAGAGAGAAAGAAAGGGGGGGAGAAAGAAAGAGAGGGGGGGAGAGACAGAGAGAGAGAGAGAGAGAGAGAGAGAAAGAAACGGGGGGAGAAAGAAAGAGAGGGGGGGAGAGAGGAAGAGAGAGAAAGAGAGAAAAGGAGAGACAGTTAATCAGTGAGGAACAGCTGGTCTGATCAATACTGAAACTCAATACTTCACTGAGTCTGTGTCCATGTGGAGAAGTGCAGCTGTACAGATCTGTGTGTGTCTGTTTATACTGTAGTACAATCAGAATATCAGCAACATACTTTTAATATATCCATTCAAATATATACATTTAATTTATACTTTTAATATATCCATTCAAATATATACATTTAATTTATACTTTTAATATATACATTCAAATATATACATTTAATTTATACTTTTAATATATCCATTCAAATATATACATTTAATTTATACTTTTAATATATCCATTCAAATATATACATTTAATTTATACTTTTAATATATACATACAAATATATACATTTAATTTATACTTTTCAATATATACATTAATATATACTTTTAAATTTATACATTAATATATACTTTTAAATATATACATTAATATATACTTTTAAATATATACATTAATATATACTTTTAAATTTATACATTAATATATACTTTTAAATTTATACATTAATATATACTTTTAAATATATACATTAATATATACTTTTAAATTTATACATTAATATATACTTTTAAATATATGCATTAATATATACTTTTAAATACATGCATTAATATATACTTTTAAAGAAGTTATAATCTAAAATACGTATAGTTTATTTAAGCGACTCTGTTTTCTGCCGGTGTTTATGGTGGTGTTCGGAGCTCCGGCTGTGATTTTAAGGACTTCTTCATTTCTCTTTCAGAACCTCAGCTGGGGTGTTTCCACTGTGCGGCTGTGAAGCGTCTGACTGAAGCGTGAAATGTGGATTTCAGGTTCTGATCCTTTAAAAGGTTTATCCTGCTTCACACAGGGAGATATAGAGGAGTACTCTGTGTGGGGAGCTTTGTTTCCTCTCCCATAATGCACTGAGAGATTGAGCTATTTATATTCAGTGAGAAATGGAGCACTGCAAAATGCCCAAGGCTAAAGGTGTGTGAGCCTGTGTGTGAGAGAGGGATGGAGAGAGAGAGGGACAAGCGAGAGGGATGGAGAGAGGGACACGAGAGAGAGAGAGGGATGGAGAGAGAGGGATGAGAGAGAGGGATGGAGAGAGAGAGAGAGGGATGGAGAGAGAGAGGGACAAGCGAGAGGGATGGAGAGAGAGGGATACGAGAGAGAGAGAGAGGGATGGAGAGAGAGAGGGACAAGCGAGAGGGATGGAGAGAGAGGGACACGAGAGAGAGAGAGGGACACGAGAGAGAGGGATAAGAGAGAGGGATGGAGAGAGAGGGATGAGAGAGAGGGATGGAGAGAGAGGGATGAGAGAGAGGGATGGAGAGAGGGATGGAGGGAGAGGGACAAAGGAAGAGGTTGGAAAGAAGTTGGGAGAAAGAGAAATGGAGAGAGGGATAAAGAGAGAGGGATAGAGAGAGAGGTTGAAAAGAGGTTGGGAGAGAGAGGGATGGAAAGAGAGGGCTGAATGGAGAGGGATGGAAAAAGAGGGCTTGAGGGAGAGGGATGGAGAGAGGGATCGAGGGAGAGGGACAGAGAGAGGGATGGAGAGAGGGGGATGAAGGGAGAGGAATGGAGAGAGAGGGATGTAGAGAGGGATGGAGAGAGAGGGATGTAGAGAGGGATGGAGAGAGGGATGGAGAGAAAGGGATGTAGAGAGCGATGGAGAGAGGGATGGAGAGAAAGGGATGTAGAGAGGAATGGAGAGAGGAATGGAGAAAGAGGAATGGAGAGATAGGGATGGAGAGAGGAATGGAGAGAGAGGGATGTAGAGAGGGATGGAGAGAGGGATGTAGAGAGGGATGGAGAGAGGGATGGAGAGAAAGGGATGTAGAGAGGGATGGAGAGAGGGATGGAGAGAAAGGGATGTAGAGAGGAATGGAGAGAGGAATGGAGAGAGAGAGGGATGTAGAGATGGATTGAGAGAGGAATGGAGAGAGAGGAATGGAGAGATAGGGATGGAGAGAGGAATGGAGAGAGAGGGATGTAGAGAGGGATGGAGAGAGGGATGTAGAGAGGGATGGAGAGAGGGATGTAGAGAGGGATGGAGAGAGGGATGTAGAGAGGGATGGAGAGAGGAATGGAGAGAGAGGGATGTAGAGAGGGATGGAGAGAGGAATGGAGAGAGAGGAATGGAGAGATAGGGATGGAGAGAGGAATGGAGAGAGAGGAATGGAGAGATAGGGATGGAGAGAGGAATGGAGAGAGAGGGATGTAGAGAGGGATGGAGAGAGGAATGGAGAGAGAGGAATGGAGAGATAGGGATGGAGAGAGGAATGGAGAGAGAGGGATGTAGAGAGGGATGGAGAGAGGAATGGAGAGAGAGGGATGGAGAGAGGAATGGAGAGAGAGGGATGTAGAGAGGGATGGAGAGAGGAATGGAGAGAGAGGGATGTAGAGAGGGATGGAGAGAGGAATGGAGAGAGAGGGATGGAGAGAGGAATGGAGAGAGAGGGATGTAGAGAGGGATGGAGCGAGGAATGGAGAGAGAGGGATGTAGAGAGGGATGGAGAGAGGAATGGAGAGAGAGGGATGTAGAGAGGGATGGAGAGAGAGGAATGTAGAGAGGAATGTAGAGAGGAATGGAGAGAGGGGGATGAAGGGAGAGGAATGGAGAGAGAGGGATGTAGAGAGGGATGGAGAGAGAGGGATGTAGAGAGGGATGGAGAGAGGAATGGAGAGAGAGGGATGTAGAGAGGAATAGAGAGAGAGGAATGTAGAGAGGAATGGAGAGAGGAATGGAGAGAGAGGGATGTAGAGAGGGATGGAGAGAGGAATGGAGAGAGAGGGATGTAGAGAGGGATGGAGAGAGGAATGGAGAGAGAGGGATGGAGAGAGGAATGGAGAGAGAGGGATGTAGAGAGGGATGGAGAGAGGAATGGAGAGAGAGGGATGTAGAGAGGGATGGAGAGAGGAATGGAGAGAGAGGGATGTAGAGAGGGATGGAGAGAGGAATGGAGAGAGAGGGATGGAGAGAGGAATGGAGAGAGAGGGATGTAGAGAGGGATGGAGAGAGGAATGGGAGAGAGAGGGATGTAGAGAGGGATTGAGAGAGGAATGGAGAGAGAGGGATGGAGAGAGGAATGGAGAGAGAGGGATGTAGAGAGGGATGGAGAGAGGAATGGAGAGAGAGGGATGTAGAGAGGGATGTAGAGAGGGATGGAGAGAGAGGTTGAAAAGAGGTTGGGAGAGAGAGGGATGGAAAGAGAGGGCTGAATGGAGAGGGATGGAAAAAGAGGGCTTGAGGGAGAGGGATGGAGAGAGGGATGGAGAGAGGGGGATGAAGGGAGAGGAATGGAGAGAGAGGGATGTAGAGAGGGATGGAGAGAGAGGGATGTAGAGAGGGATGTAGAGAGGAATGGAGAGAGAGGGATGTAGAGAGGAATGGAGAGAGAGGAATGTAGAGAGGAATGGAGAGAGGAATGGAGAGAGAGGAATGTAGAGAGGGATGGAGAGAGGAATGGAGAGAGAGGGATGTAGAGAGGGATGGAGAGAGGAATGGAGAGAGAGGGATGGAGAGAGGGATGGAGAGAGGAATGGAGAGAGAGGGATGTAGAGAGGGATGGAGAGAGGAATGGAGAGAGAGGGATGGAGAGAGGATGGAGAGAGGAATGGAGAGAGAGGGATGTAGAGAGGGATGGAGAGAGGAATGGAGAGAGAGGGATGGAGAGAGGACTGGAGATGAGAGGGATGGAGAGAGGAATGGAGAGAGAGGGATGGAGAGAGGAATGGAGAGAGAGGGATGGAGAGAGGAATGGAGAGAGAGGGATGTAGAGAGGGATGGAGAGAGGAATGGAGTGGAGGAATGGTTTTTGTGTCTCAGGCAGTAAACACCTGATTTAGTTTAGACAACCTGTTCACTGCTTTGCCTTCGACATGTTTATCAGCTGAGGAACTGAAGATACCTGGAATGTGTGGGTCCTCCAAGCCTGTTGGCACCTTCCACTGGTCCACCTGCAACTTCAGCGCATTGACCTCGTCTATATCTCCAGGCACCCTGAGACACACACATCACAACACCTGTCAAAACAAAGCCTGCAGCACACGGGAGCCTCTTTCCACAGCACAGCCGAGGATCTGCAGTCATGTCAGTCCGTCTGATCAGCAGGAGTGAGTTCATCTCACAAACTCAGAGCCTTAAACACAAACTCACTAAACATCTAAAACTATCAGAGTCTCTCCACTCAAACTGAACCCAGACCTGATAACAGAACTCATTAGAACCATCAAGATTATTTCCATCTCAAAGCCAAGCTGTGTACGTAATACACCATACATAATTCAGCATCAGCTACTATTATTATTAATATTATTATTATTAATATTATTATTTGTCAGGTGAAAAAAAAAACAGTGACTCCAAAACAGCATCAGTGTTCTATGTGGTTTCAGCCCATAATTTGTGTAGCAGACGTCTGCTAGTCTTTGGAAACTGCCTTCCTGGGTGGGAGCAACACCTACATCTGCTTTGAGGTGGATTTCAAACAATAGGAATGACTCATCTGATGAGGAGGATGAGCTAAATCTAAAGACGGCAGAGTGTCCAGCAATGCAGATCCATTAAATCAGACTTCTCTCTGACCGAACAGGTAGGAAAAGTATCTCTGGCATCTCCTCAGTGCTGAAGAACAACAGACTCACTGCTTTCTTTATATATGAGATCTGCATCAATGCCAGACTGTGTTTATTACCTTAAAGATCAGTGGATCAGCTAACAGTCAAGATTGGTTGACAGCGCTGAGATTCCCAAAGACTATATGATGTATTTTCAGGCATCCTGAGTACCAGTCAAAAGTTTGGACATGTACACAAATATTGTTGGAGCCCATGTACACAAATATTACTAAAACAATTATTTGAGTGTATTTAAATGTAAAAATGAGAATGTATATTTTTATAAGAGCTATAAAACCACCAAACCTGTTTATCAGAACAAGATCTCAGCATCTACACTATCTTCTTCAGTCCTGTTAGAGAAGCAGCTCATGTGGCTCCTCATGAAGCTGCTGGTCAGAATGTTCAAAGTATGTAAACCTGCATCAGAGCAAATGAGCTCATTTCTAAAAGACCCTCGAAACATTCTTTAAACACAACCAGATGTTTAATTCTGCTCCAGGAATAATTCCATACCGACTATTCTATAGTTCTGATCTCCTCACACTTATTCACTAATATTAGTACTAATAATATAGTACACAGAAGAAGAACCTTATTCACTAATATTAGTACTATTAATATAGTACACATAAGAAGAAGAACCTGGGGAGGTGTGTCCAAACTTTTGACTTTTGGTACTATATTATAGTGAGAACTATAAGGAAATGCTTGTTTCATGTAATTAGTTATAATCACCATGTTTTCATTCATAATTCATGCACACCAGATAATAATAGCAGAAAATCATTCAGGAGAACACGTCTCACCTGAAGATGCCCTCAGTCTGGTCCCCGTTCAAACCCAGCACTTCTTCTGAGAGACGGGTCTGTACCCATGGCAACTGCCGGTCGGGGTAGCGCTCCTTCTGCATCGACATCACTTCCTCCAGCGACGAGCCGAACATAGAGGGGCTAAAGATGGCATTCCGAGCATAAGCTATCTCTTCGAAACACGGCTTCTTCAAGCCCTGGAGGGAACGACACAGATAGAAAGAGTTAAAGTGTTTCAGTTAAATCCCTGCTGGGAGTCTGGCACGCTCACACACACACACACACTCTCACACACACACACACACACACACACACACAGACCATTTCCACAGACCGCTATCTCTACAGGCAACTGGCACTCGCACACACAACTGAGGCAATTAAAACATTCACACTCATAATCAGGCCTGGACACACAAATACACACACACACACACACACACACAAATACACACACACACACACACACATACACACACACACACACACACACACATCCGTCTGTCTTAGTATATTTGCAACATCATACAAAGGTTTCTACTGAACATTGTATTACTGTAGTGTAATAATACTACACCTAAATCTAACCTCAGTATCCAAACTTAAACCTAACCTTAACCTCAGTATCCAAACCTAAACCTAACCTTAACCTCAGTATCCAAACTTAAACCTAACCTTAACCTCAGTATCCAAAACTAAACCTAACCATAACCTCAGTATCCAAACCTAAACCTAACCTTAACCTCAGTATCCAAACTTAAACCTAACCTTAACCTCAGTATCCAAAACTAAACCTAACCATAACCTCAGTATCCAAACCTAAACCTAACCTTAACCTCAGTATCCAAACTTAAACCTAACCTTAACCTTACTATCCAAAACTAAACCTAACCATAACCTCAGTATCCAAACTTAAACCTAACCTTAACCTCAGTATCCAAACTTAAACCTAACCTTAACCTCAGTATCCAAACTTAAACCTAACCTTAACCTTACTATCCAAAACTAAACCTAACCATAACCTCAGTATCCAAACTTAAACCTAACCTTAACCTCAGTATCCAAACTTAAACCTAACCTTAACCTCAGTATCCAAATCTAAACCTAACCTTAACCTCAGTATCTAAACCTAAACCTAACCATAAACTCAGTATCTAAACCTAAATCTAACCTTAACATCAGTATCCAAACCTAAACCTAACCTTAACCTCAGTATCTAAACTTAACCTAATCTAATTATCCAAATCTAAACATAGCCTTAACCTCAGTATCTAAACCTAATCTTAATCTCAATGTCTAAACCTCAACCTTACCTAAACTTCAGTATCCAAACCTAAACCTAACCTTAAACTCAGTATCAACACCTAAACCTAACCTTAACCTAAATATCCAAATCTAAACATAGCCTTATCCTCAGTATCCAAACCTTAACCTAATCTTAATCTCAATGTCTAAACCTAAACCTTACCTTAACCTCAGTATCTAGACCTAAACTTAACCCCTTCTAATACAAGAATACACAGACACATTAGGAGTAATACAGCTGCTGAGGTGATTTTCTAAATGAAACTAAGTTACACATCCGGTACTGCAGTGGTTCCTGATCCTGATCCTGATCCTGATCCTGATCCTGATCCTGATCCTGAACACTCACTTCTCTGCTCGTTTCAGTGTTCCCCGCATTCCCAACACATCTGATCCAAGAAGCCAGCTCATTAACAAGCTCTCCATGACGTGTGCCTTCAAGCTGTGTCGGAAATATCATATTCACAAGACGAGCACACATGAACAGAAGCTCTGATTATTAGTGTTTATTAGTGATTATTAGTGTTTATAAGTGTTTATTAGTGATTATTAGTGTTTATTAGTGTTTATTAGAGAGAAACTCTGCAGACTGGATAGCTAAGATTGTTACTGCTACTAATATTATAAACTGGTTGTAGTTCAGTTATTCAGCAGCCACGCCTTAAATTACTTACAGCACTGTGTACAAGTTTTAGTCACTTAGAAACATTATTATATATAAACACTAATTTACTCCAGACAGGAAGTTTTTATTTACTCAGTAAACACTTTATTATTAAATATTAATCAGTATTAATAGAGTAAGTAGTGTTTTCTATACGTCAGTGTGTTTATTTAACTCTTTCCAAGCTTCTCCTAAACAACCCAGTATTATTATCAGTTCTGATCTAATACCTGCTTTGACTGCTCAGTACTTCATTAAGATAAATCAAGATTTGCTGCTGAAGGAACTGAACACATTCATACAATGTCTGGGGCGTCCAGGAGAAATCTGGAACCTAACTTTGTTCTTCAAACTGGATCAAGATCTGATCTACTTCTCTCACAATAACATATTCATGTTACTTTGTATTGTATGTAGGATTATTTACATCTGTTCTAATCAGATCTGCTGTTCTTGCTGGTGTACATACACTTATTGATTAGATACACACTTTTACACTATCAGCTCAGAGGACATAGACGTTTATACAGTAACTGGATAAAAACTTCCTCTGCTCATCGTTCTGTCGCAGTAACACACCATAACTCTTAAAATGAAACAATTTCCAGCATGTATATCTTTGGAGGGCTCGCGAACTTGAAGGCAGCTTTGAAGTGGGTGTGCAGATCAGGCTTTTCTCTTATAGGGAGGGTTCAGAACCTGCACTCTACAGTGTACTTACATAAACGCAGTTTTCTATACATTTTAATGCACAGATTATATTGATCTGCTCTGTAAAATATACTAATAAAACATGAAATATGAAAATACGTCAGCACAGACCATCTTTTATAATAATGTTAATTTCACTAAATTAATAGTTATTTACAGCGAGTGTGCTAGGAACAACATATATCTCCACTTTTGTTGATTTTTGTATTTCTGCGTAATTAGAACCGGGCTGATGTCATTCACACTGTTAGGACCAATAGAAATGCTCCAAAATCCCTTGGAATAAAACCCCTTTTCTATTAATTTACATTTAAAGTAAAGGCAGTGATGATCTACAGAACTCTGTTCCGTGTAGAGGACGTCTACTTACTTTCACTTCCATCAACCAAACATGTCATTTAACAGCACAGACTTTCAATAAACTGTCTACACACATCCTGTGTATTACAAGGCCGGACCCCCAGCCCCTCCCCCTGCCAGAGAGCAGCTTGAGTTTAGTCGCTGTGTCAGTAACTGTACTTATTTCAGATTTTCATCTGTGTTTGATTCTTACACGTAGAGGCTGACATACATCACAGACACTAGCAGGTTTCACTGTAGTTATTAAAAGAGAGCAAGGGAAATGAGCTGCCTGTTGTCATGGCGACGTCTCTAGGGCAATAGACAAATTCTAGTATTTAATTGAATGTTAATTAAATCATGTTAATTACCAAGAAAAATAACAAGGACCTCCTACTGCCCTGAGGCCAATCAGAATAGACCATGCCAAAAAAGAAGCTGCATATGAATTAGGCCAATATTAGTGAACACACACACACACACACACACACACACACACACTCACACACACACACACACACACACACACACACACATATATATATATATATATATATATATATATATATATATATATATATATATATATATATATATATATATACACACACACACACACATCAGTCACAAGTTTGGACACACCTACCCAGATCATATTTATGTGTACTATATTAATAGTACTAATATTAGTGAATAAGGTTCTTCTTCTTCTGTGTACTATATTAATAGTACTAATATTAGTGAATAAGGTTCTTCTTCTATGTACTATATTAATAGTACTAATATTAGTGAATAAGGTTCTTCTTCTTCTGTGTACTATATTAATAGTACTAATATTAGTGAATAAGGTTCTTCTTCTTCTGTGTACTATATTAATAGTACTAATATTAGTGAATAAGGTTCTTCTTCTTCTATGTACTATATTAATAGTACTAATATTAGTGAATAAGGTTCTTCTTCTGTGTACTATATTAATAGTACTAATAATAGTGAATAAGTGTGAGGAGATCAGAACTATAGAATAGTCGGTATGGAATTATTCCTGGAGCAGAATTAAACATCTGGTTGTGTTTAAAGAATGTTTCGAGAGTCTTTTAGAAATGAGCTCATTTGCTCTGATGCAGGTTTACATACTTTGAACATTCTGACCAGCAGCTTCATGAGGAGCCACATGAGCTGCTTCTCTAACAGGACTGAAGAAGATAGTGTAGATGCTGAGATCTTGTTCTGATAAACAGGTTTGGTGGTTTTATAGCTCTTATAAAAATATATATTCTCACTTTTACATTTAAATACAGTCAAATGTTTGTTTAGTAATATTTGTGTACATGGGCTCCAACTTCACTGTTTACACTCGTCTCTCAACACATTCAGATCAAAACACCTTCATACCTATATATATATATATATTGAGTTAGGTGTGTCCAAACTTTTGACCGCTGGTGCTAATGTGTATGAACACACTAACCTTTTTAGCTCCAGTCAGTGCAGCTTTCTGTAATTTGCGGTAGCAGTACTTCGCATAGCTGCTGATGGCGACTCCTACACACACACAAACAAAGACCAGCCGGTGTGAACGTGACAGGATGTAATAAAGCTGAACCATGTCGTCTGTACTGCAGGTCTGATGTACAGGGTTTAGTGAATGGTGGGAAATTGGATCATTCTTTAACAGCCGCACTGCCAGACTGACGAGCTGGAGTGACAGTCAAGCGCTTCTTTCAGCTTCACATAATAGAACAGAGAGAATGAACAGTAGAGTACTCCTCCACACAAGAGTAAACTAATCACACTCCTCGGGTACATCTTATTACTGATGGGTACGTAGGTGTGACCAGTATTTCAGTTTAGCTGAGAAAATGTATTAAGATTACACGGATTTATCTGCAAAACGCTGCTGATACATCTCCAGAGCTGGTAATGAACTTTCTGCTCTAGTACTTTCATACAGATTTGAATGGTTTTGTAATTTTATGCCCATCTTCACAACAACAACAACAACAACAACAACAACAACAACAACAAACAGGCAGCAGATTAAGAACCACCAAGAAAACAAACGACCACATACTAAAATGTTGAGCTACAACTGGTGTGTTGGTGGACCTCCATACCGAGGAGCTCCACAACGTCTGTGGTTTGGTTTTCTTTTACTGTCCTGTGGATCAACCAGCACCACACACTCAACTCCGCCCCTCTCGTCATTACCGTTACACTGTTTATTTACCGTAACGTACACTTTTAAACCTATCACCAGTGTTTACCCCCAGATCACCCTTACACACTACAATACTCACTCCTACTGACCACCAGTGTTCACCCCCAGATCACCCTTACAAACTACAATTACTCACTCCTACTCACCACCTGTGTTCACCCCCAGATCACCATTAAACACTACAATACTCACTCCTACTCACCCCCAGTGTTCACCCCCAGATCACCCTTATAAAACTACAATACTCACTCCTACTGACCACCAGCACCATCACCATCATTTTTCCTGTTTCCACCTTAAATGGAGGTGCAGGTACGTTCTGGCTCCTGCTGCACTGTTTAAGGTGGAACAGGAAAACTAGTGAATGAGCTGCTTCACCCTCGTGTGCTCGGTAGGAGTGAGTATTGTAGAGTGAACAGTTGGTCTGGGGGTGATGTGACTGGTCACTGGTTTAAAACTACCGCTAAAAGAAACTGGAACAGGAAGCTCCTCCAGTCTCTTGTCCTGCAAACAAACTATGGAGAACTGATCATATAGAATGCTATGAGCAGATATCCAGAACTGCGTGTGGGTCCTACCTTTGGTGTCGTTGAGGGGGTCCATGTGTCTGTAGATGTATCCTTCTAGGTAGTTGTGGAAACGGGGTGTTGGAGGAAAGAAGGCCAGGCAGATGGCCATCAGCTCCCAGCCCCTCTGCAGACTGTCATAGCGGAAGTTTTCCGTGGTCTGCCGGCAGAGCTGGATGTAGAGCTCATCCCGCAGACCCTGGTTACTCCAGCCGCGGACGGACACCTCCAGTGCCACGGCCAAAGGATCGCCCTTTCCGCGCCGGTCACCCATGTATGTCTGGATGAGTTTGAACAGCTCCACGGCATCGCGCTTCACCGTGCGGTCTGTGGTTACAATCATGGGCTTCTTGATGGGCTCACTGCTCCAGGCCAGCATGTTAGCGATGGACACCTTCCTTCTGAAGAGACCCTGGCAGGTGGACAGAGCGTGTGAGCAGATACAGAGGAGTGATCCACCTCAGCCGGAGGTTTTTAATCATTAATTGAATCTTTAATAGCGTATAAACCAGCCAACATGTCCAACATGTCCTAAGGAGACCCAGTTGGGGCCCACACATATTTGTTCATTGGCTCCATGTGTGTTTTGCTATTGTGGGCCACTAATGGGGCCAATCTAGGTTGCAAGTGGGGCCCATGTAAACAATCATCTACTGGCCCCAAAGTCAAAACAGAAATAACTGTATCCCTGCTTAGACCAACTGGGCCCATGGTGCCCACAACTGTAGCTTAACTGGACATTGGCAGCCCAACTTGGGCCCACACCTGTTGCCTAACCAGGTCCCAAAACTGTAACCCAGCTGGTCCCCAAGTTGTAGCTTAACTGGGGCCCACAATTGTAGCCTAACTGGGCCGACAGACTGACCCAATTATATATAACCCAATTGGGGCCCAAAGTTTTAAACCAACTGGGGCCCAAAGTTATAACCAAACTCAGGCCCAAAGTTTTAAACCAAATAGGGTCCAAAGTTATAATCCAACTGGGGTCCAAAGTTAAAGCCCAACTGGGATCCAAAGTTATAACCCAACTGGGGTCCAAAGTTAAAGCCCAACTGGGATCCAAAGTTATAGCCCAACTGGGGTCCAAAGTTAAAGCCCAACTGGGATCCAAAGTTATAACCCAACTGGGATCCAAAGTTATAACCCAACTGGGGTCCAAAGTTAAAGCCCAACTGGGATCCAAAGTTATAACCCAACTGGGGTCCAAAGTTAAAGCCCAACTGGGATACAAAGTTATAACCCAACTGGGGTCCAAAGTTAAAGCCCAACTGGGATCCAAAGTTATAACCCAACTGGGGTCCAAAGTTAAAGCCCAACTAGGGTCCAAAGTTATAACCCAACTAGGGTCCAAAGTTAAAGCCCAACTGGGGTCCAAAGTTAAAAACCAACTGGGGTGCATGTATCACCAATGAAAAACCCATACAGTCCAGATAAAACCCATATGGAGCCTCTGTGCTGGCTGGGAATAAATCTGATTTATCTAACGTCACATTTTAAACATCGTTATTAGACAAAACAAAGTTATGACGCTACATAGCAAATGTTTATTTAGTAAAATGTAACTGTAGCAAGGATCAGTACATGACTCATATGTGGATGTGACAGAAGGTGTGGTTACCTGTGTGTGTTTGTTGAAGTGTTTGGACGCCCAGTTCTCAATGTCGGTCTCGGATGAGGGTTTTCGCAAAGAGAATTCTGGAAACACGCCACAGCTGGCGCTGGGCATCATGTTCCGGGCGTTCCGACTCGCCTCAAACTGTGAGCAAGCTCCGAGATCTTCCGACTGAGAGAGAGAGAGAGAGAGAGAGAGAGAGAGAGAGAGAGAGAGAGAGAGAGAGAGATAGAGAGAGGGAGAGAGAGAGAGAGAGAGAGAGAGAGAGAGAGGGAGAGAGATAGAGAGAGAGAGAGAGAGATAGAGGGAGAGAGAGAGAGAGAGAGAGAGAGAGAGAGAGAGAGAGAGAGAGAGAGAGAGAGAGAGAGAGAGAGAGAGAGAGAGAGAGAGAGAGAGAGAGAGAGAGAGAGAGAGAGAGAGAGAGAGAGAGAGAGAGAGGGAGAGAGATAGAGAGAGAGAGAGAGAGATAGAGAGAGAGAGAGAGAGAGAGAGGGAGAGAGAGAGAGAGAGAGAGAGAGAGAGAGAGAGGGAGAGAGATAGAGAGAGAGAGAGAGAGAGAGAGGGAGAGAGATAGAGAGAGAGAGAGAGAGAGAGAGAGAGAGAGAGAGAACGCGGTCATAATCAGCACGAGCAGGTTCACAAAAACACAGAGAAGTTAAAGTGTCTGAGTCTGAATCTGTGATACACTCTGACTACTGACAACCAGGGACGCACCGATCCGATATTAGGATCAGATATCAGTACTGATATTACTAAAATGATCTGGACTGGGTATCGGATAATTAGGCCAGTCCATGGGGCCGATCCATTCACGCTAACTTCTTCTGAGACCGCTCGGCTACACAGACACATATCAGAACAGTTAAATGATGCCAGAGCAATGAGCCTCACCACACTAGATCATTCTCACACTACCAAGTTTGGACACACCCAACTATTTGTGTAACTATAAAGGTGTTCAGATCTGAATGTGCTGAGAGACGAGTGTAAACAGTGAAGTTGGAGCCCATGTACACAAATATTACTAAAACAAACATTTGAGTGTATTTAAATGTAAAAATGAGAATGTATATTTTTATAAGAGCTATAAAACCACCAAACCTGTTTATCAGAACAAGATCTCAGCATCTACACTATCTTCTTCAGTCCTGTTAGAGAAGCAGCTCATGTGGCTCCTCATGAAGCTGCTGGTCAGAATGTTCAAAGTATGTAAACCTGCATCAGAGCAAATGAGCTCATTTCTAAAAGACCCTCTAAACATTCTTTAAACACAACCAGATGTTTAATTCTGCTCCAGCAATAATTCCATACCGACTATTCTATAGTTCTGATCTCCTCACACTTATTCACTAATATTAGTACTATTAATATAGTACACAGAAGAAGAACATTATTCACTAATATTAGTACTATTAATATAGTACACAGAAGAAGAAGAACCTTATTCACTAATATTAGTACTATTAATATAGTACACAGAAGAACCTTATTCACTAATATAGTACTATTAATATAGTACACATAAGAAGAACATTATCACTAATATTAGTGCTATTAATATAGTACACATAAGAAGAACATTGTTCACTAATATTAGTGCTATTAATACAGTACACAGAAGAAGAACATTGTTCACTAATATTAGTACTATTAATATAGTACACAGAAGAACATTGTTCACTAATATTAGTACTATTAATATAGTACACAGAAGAAGAAGAACCTTATTCACTAATATTAGTACTATTAATATAGTACACAGAAGAACCTTATTCACTAATATAGTACTATTAATATAGTACACATAAGAAGAACATTATTCACTAATATTAGTACTATTAATATAGTACACATAAGAAGAACATTGTTCACTAATATTAGTACTATTAATATAGTACACAGAAGAAGAACATTGTTCACTAATATTAGTACTATTAATATAGTACACAGAAGAAGAACATTGTTCACTAATATTGGTACTATTAATATAGTACACAGAAGAACATTGTTCGCTAATATTAGTACTATTAATATAGTATACATAAGAAGAACATTATTCACTAATATTAGTACTATTAATATAGTACACAGAAGAAGAACCTTATTCACTAATATTAGTACTATTAATATAGTACACATAAGAAGAACATTATTCACTAATATTAGTACTATTAATATAGTACACATAAGAAGAACATTATTCACTAATATTAGTACTATTAATATAGTACACATAAGAAGAACATTATTCACTAATATTAGTACTATTAATATAGTACACAGAAGAAGAACATTGTTCACTAATATTGGTACTATTAATATAGTACACAGAAGAACATTGTTCGCTAATATTAGTACTATTAATATAGTATACATAAGAAGAACATTATTCACTAATATTAGTACTATTAATATAGTACACATAAGAAGAACATTATTCACTAATATTAGTACTATTAATATAGTACACATAAGAAGAACATTATTCACTAATATTAGTACTATTAATATAGTACACATAAGAAGAACATTATTCACTAATATTGGTACTATTAATATAGCACACAGAAGAACATTGTTCGCTAATATTAGTACTATTAATATAGTATACATAAGAAGAACATTATTCACTAATATTAGTACTATTAATATAGTACACATAAGAACATTGTTCACTAATATTAGTACTATTAATATAGTACACATAAGAAGAACATTATTCACTAATATTAGTACTATTAATATAGTACACATAAGAAGAACATTATTCACTAATATTAGTACTATTAATATAGTACACATAAGAAGAACATTATTCACTAATATTAGTACTATTAATATAGTACACATAAGAAGAACATTGTTCACTAATATTAGTACTATTAATATAGTACACAGAAGAAGAACATTGTTCACTAATATTAGTACTATTAATATAGTACACATAAGAAGAACATTGTTCACTAATATTAGTACTATTAATATAGTACACAGAAGAAGAACATTGTTCACTAATATTAGTACTATTAATATAGTACACATAAGAAGAACATTGTTCACTAATATTAGTGCTATTAATATAGTACACATAAGAAGAACATTGTTCACTAATATTAGTGCTATTAATATAGTACACATAAGAAGAACATTGTTCACTAATATTAGTACTATTAATATAGTACACATAAGAAGAACATTGTTCACTAATATTAGTGCTATTAATATAGTACACATAAGAAGAACATTGTTCACTAATATTAGTGCTATTAATATAGTACACATAAGAAGAACATTGTTCACTAATATTTAGTGCTATAATATATGTACACATAAGAAGAACATTGTTCACATAATATTAGTGCTATTAATATAGTACACATAAGAAGTCCATTGTTCAC
>CM038707.1:1485151-1506723 GCA_021613375.1 Megaleporinus macrocephalus | reverse complement strand
CCTACTTACACACTCACTACCTAGACAGCCTACTTACACACCCACTACCTAGACAGCCTACTTACACACTCACTACCTAGACAGCCTACTTACACACTCACTACCTAGACAGCCTACTTACACACCCACTACCTAGACAGCCTACTTACACACCCACTACCTAGACAGCCTACTTACACACTCACTACCTAGACAGCCTACTTACACACTCACTACCTAGACAACCTACTTACACACTCACTACCTAGACAGCCTACTTACACACTCACTACCTAGACAGCCTACTTACACACTCACTACCTAGACAGCCTACTTACACACTCACTACCTAGACAGCCTACTTACACACTCACTACCTAGACAGCCTACTTACAAACTCACTATCTAGACAGCCTACTTACACACTCACTACCTAGACAGCCTACTTACACACTCACTACCTAGACAGCCTACTTACACACTCACTACATAGACAGCCTACTTACACACTCACTACCTAGACAGCCTACTTACACACTCACTACCTAGACAACCTACTTACACACTCACTACCTAGACAGCCTACTTACACACTCACTACCTAGACAGCCTACTTACACACTCACTACCTAGACAGTCTACTTACATGCTCACTACCTAGACAGCCTACTTACACACTCACTACCTAGACAGCCTACTTACACACTCACTACCTAGACAGCCTACTTACACACTCAGTAGGGTTTGAGACAGAGCCAGAATTAAGCCTCCTAACATTCACTTACACTGAAAGTAAAGAAGGTTTTGTTCTCTCCTGTAAAGTTACTGGCAGAGACGCAGAACACACACATACACACATGCAGCCCAGCACACACGCCATTTACACTAAATTCAAATAAATTCAGACATTTTAATATAATCATATAAAATATTTCACCTTCTCAGCTTAACTCTTTATGTTTACATTTTGAAATCTGATATATGTATATATGTATAGTATGTATGATTATTTTCATCTGTTTTAATGATATCTGGTGTTCTTACACTTTTACACTATCAGCTTAGGAGCCTCAGACTATTGCAGAGTATATATATATATGTGTGTGTGTGTGTGTGTGTGTGTGTGTGTGTGTGTGTGTGCGTGTATGAAATAGCTTCATGTTATATGTTACTGTATATATAATGCTGTATGTATAATGTTCTCTATCATATATCATATATATATTGGCCAAATGTCCAACATGTAACTATCTATATGTCCATATATACTTCATGTGTTTGAAATCTATACATCACCATATATCAGATTTCCATATGGGCTGAGCTGCTAGGAAGCAATTAGGAGTCAGAGGAGATGTATGAGGACCTTCTGCTGTGAAGACTGATGGACCTGACAGTTCTTTAACTTCGTTACTGATTTCTTACAAAGAAAAACACTACAGCGCTGATTTCATCCCTCCTCTCTCCGAGTCGAGCTCAGCCTCTGTGTCCCTGCGTCTCACCGCTGTCCTTTCTCTTTGTCAGACACTCTCAATGTCTCTTGCATGTCTGTCACTTTCTCTGTATCTCTCTGTCTCTCTCCCTCTCTCGCTCTTCTCCCCATCCTCTCTCTCTCCCTTCCTCTCTCCCTCTCTCTCCCTTCCTCTCTCTCCCTTCCTCTCTCCCTTCCTCTCTCCCCCTCTCTCTCTCCCTCTCTCTCTCCCTTCCTCTCTCCCTCTCTCTCCCTTCCTCTCTCTCCCTTCCTCTCTCCCTCTCTCTCCCTTCCTCTCTCCCTTCCTCTCTCCCTCTCTCTCTCCCTCTCTCTCTCCCTCTCTCTCTCCCTTCCTCTCTCCCTCTCTCTCCCTTCCTCTCTCTCCCTTCCTCTCTCCCTTCCTCTCTCTCTCTCTCTCTCCCTCTCTCTCTCCCTCTCTCTCTCCCTTCCTCTCTCCCTCTCTCTCCCTTCCTCTCTCTCCCTTCCTCTCTCCCTTCCTCTCTCCCTTCCTCTCTCTCCCTTCCTCTCTCCCTCTCTCTCCCTTCCTCTCTCTCCCTTCCTCTCTCCCTTCCTCTCTCCCTCTCTCTCCCTTCCTCTCTCTCCCTCTCTCTCTCCCTCTCTCTCTCCCTTCCTCTCTCCCTCTCTCTCCCTTCCTCTCTCTCCCTCTCTCTCCCTTCCTCTCTCTCCCATCCTCTCTTCCTCTCTCTCTCTCTCCCTCTCTCTCTCCCTTCCTCTCTCCCTTCCTCTCTCCCTCTCTCTCTCCCTTCTTCTCTCCCTTCCTCTCTCCCTCTCTCTCTCATTTTCTCTTCTCTCTTCATTCCAGACTTTGCTTTCTGTCCCAAAGGCCCAAACTGCAACTCGCGTTTGAAGCATTGCTGCACACGTACGGCTCTGTAGTCCTCCTCTAGGTGACAGGACTATAAATGTGAGACGAAGGTGGTTTTTATCTGAAGAAAATCTTTACTACATACTACATACGCTGCATGGTCAGTACTTAGTATCATATATATATGGCCATGCGATGGACTGGGGTGACCTGTCCATGGTGTATCCCGCCTTGACCCGGTGATGCTGGGATTGGCTCTAGCCCCCCCCACTGATCACTGTTTCTGCTATTAACTGTAACTTAATTATTAACTGTTTATATTTAGATATAGACAGACAATGATTGGTCTTAAGTGAAAATGCTATTAAGGTAATGAAAAGTGTTCAAACGTTTGACTGTTAATGTGTATATTAGTTTCAGGTGATGTTGTTAACATATATAGAAGAAATCAGTTTTATTTTCTTGATTTGCGGTGATAAACGGCAACGACTACTCATATTCCTAGACACTGATCCTGTTTTCACCAAATGCTGTGTACTAGTACAGCTGAGCTGAGATGTTTCCTGCAACAGCAGATTAGATGAAATACAAACGCTTGTTGGCAGATTTTGTAAAATGCAAATTTAAACAGAAACAGGAATCTGTAATTTCTTAATTATCTTACGTCCAATGTACATGTTTTGCGGACCAACCAGACTGTATTTTGTAAATATAACATTTGTTTTTATTTTTGAGTCAGGACTGGGTCAAAACCATGAACAGTTTATAGAATATTCAAGATGCACTGTTCCACAAGAAGCTTGTGAATTGGTAGCAGGTGAAGGTCTTATGACCGGGGATCAAAGGAGCATCCATCAAAAGCTCATCAAGCAAAGATGCACCATATCTCAGCACTTTGTGCCAAACTTTATGAAGGTATTGCCAAAAGATCATCTAGAATTTCACCATCTACCATGTACAGAGACACCAACACGCCAGTGTGTTAAATATATACACATGGATTTTGGGAATACTGTGGAAAACCATCGCCGCCTAAAACAGTCGCTCATCAAGAAATACAACTTTATTATTGTATGCAGAGACGCCGCTGAGTTCTCTGGACCTGGTCTCACCTGAGAGGGTCTGAAAGACAGTGGTAGTGTGTTCTGTGGTCGGACGAGTCCAGGTTTCAGCTTGTTTTTGGGAAAAACATGAAAGAAAGATGAAAGAAAACGTCCAGACTTTTATCAGCGAAAGGCGCCAAAGCCAACAACTGTCATGGTGTGTGGGACATCAGTGCCCACGGCATGGGTGACTTGTCTAAGTGTGAAGGACACGGTTGACGCAGAGGCGTTAGGCCTCTTTAGAAAGACATGTGCTGCTTTTTGGAGAATCAAAGGTTCCAGAGATTTAACAACTTTTCTGGAAACAGACTGTATAGATATCGTGTTGTTAGATTTGACTTTATGGTAATAATTAACAATAATTATCAGTATCAGTGTCTAGGATGCACAGTCATAAGCTTTCTGCAAAAAAATATAAACATTTCAAGATACCTGGTATGTATAATATGTATAATATGTGATACCTGGTATGTATAATATGTATAATGTACAATATGTATATGTAATATGTATAATATGTATAATATGTGATACCTGGTATGTATACTATGTATATGTAATATGTATAATATGTGGTACCTGGTATGTATAATATGTATAATGTACAATATGTATATGTAATATATGTAATATGTATAATATGTGATAACTGGTATGTATAATATGTATAATATGTGGTACCTGGTGTGTATAATATGTATAATATGTATAATATGTGGTACCTGGTATGTATAATATGTATAATATGTATAATATGTGGTACCTGGTATGTATAATATGTATAATATGTGATACCTGGTATGTATAATATGTATAATATGTATAATATGTGGTACCTGGTATGTATAATATGTATAATATGTATAATATGTGGTACCTGGTATGTATAATATGTATAATATGTGATACCTGGTATGTATAATATGTATAATATGTATAATATGTGATACCTGGTATGTATAATATGTATATGTAATATGTATAATATGTATAATATGTGATACCTGGTATGTATACTATGTATATGTAATATGTATAATATGTGGTACCTGGTATGTATAATATGTATAATGTACAATATGTATATGTAATATATGTAATATGTATAATATGTGATAACTGGTATGTATAATATGTATAATATGTGGTACCTGGTGTGTATAATATGTATAATATGTATAATATGTATAATATGTGGTACCTGGTATGTATAATATGTATAATATGTATAATATGTGGTACCTGGTATGTATAATATGTATAATATGTGATACCTGGAATGTATAATATGTATAATATGTATAATATGTGGTACCTGGTATGTATAATATGTATAATATGTATAATATGTGGTACCTGGTATGTATAATATGTATAATATGTATAATATGTGATACCTGGTATGTATAATATGTATAATATGTATAATATGTGGTACCTGGTATGTATAATATGTATAATATGTATAATATGTGGTACCTGGTATGTATAATATGTATAATATGTGGTACCTGGTATGTATAATATGTATATGTAAAATGTGTAATATGTATAATATGTGGTACCTGGTATGTATAATATGTATATGTGATACGTGTAATATGTATAATTTGTGATACCTAGTATGTATAATATGTTTATGTAATGTGTATAATATGTGATAGTATGTATTTCTGAGGTTTGATAAGTGAGTACTGGCGAAAAGTAATATTTCACAAACTGCACTAAAGTAGTGTAACATGTATCACTGACTGTATCTATAGATTACTCATAAATGCATATGCATGATGTCTTCTGTGTTTCGCCACTAAATCAACAGGAAAAAAAAACCATTATGAACCACATCCCCTCCCACAGCCCCAGCCTCCCACCATGAAAATCATTCACCTGTTCAGTGACCCTCCTGGCAATGTGTGTCAGTAGAAGGTACGTCATGGTATGGAAAGAAATGTGGCAGAACATGCAAATTAAGTTCCAAAAATAAATGATCTTCAATAAACTCTTGCATAACTGTCTAAACACAGAGCGAACAAACAGCATTCCTGGTAATTATTATGTCTTTCACTCGAAGTGACTGCAGCTGTTCAGCTAAACCGCTGTGTCAAAATGACTCGAAATCCTGTCATCAGCACCGCATCGCAATCAGAGGCACATCGCTGAGATAACGTTCACCACAATTAGAAGTTTGCTGCTTCTCATCCTCCATCTTTCAGACTGACAACAACACTGAACACTGTACACAGAGAAATCTCCTGATCAACATCGACAGTGAAGCACACGCAGGGTTGGTTATCTAATGCTATACTTGCCAACGTGTGTCCATTAGGGGTGTAAAAATATATTAAAAATATGGAACATGTCAATATTGCGTTTGGTGATACTGTATAAAGCACTTTGAGCTGCCACTGGCATGAAAATTGCTCTATAAATAAAGATTATTATTATTATTATTTATTCTCAAAATCATAGTATTGATTTTTAATCAACAGTTTACCCTCAAAGTTTGGTGGCAGAAAGTGGTTTGCGTTGCGTTTAAACCCCCGACCACTAGATACCATTACACTCTTCCACTCCAACATGAACAAGTGGCATAAAGCTGCACTTCTGTAGTTAAATCTATGCATATGTTGGTGTGTCTTTTTATACTATGACAGTTTTCTGAAAACTATGAAATTAAAATTGTTATGTTTCGCCTTGCTTATTTTTGGTAATACAGTATCGATTTTTTATTAATAGTTTTTATTTGTGCCAGATGATGGTTCATTTTTCTTTAAACTTAAAACCACTAGATGGCAGTGTTCCTCTCCTGTTAGACTCTCATAAGTAATCTAAGGCTGCACTGATAACATTGGCATTAGCAATTCTATGTACATGTTGTGTTTATTGTTCTATAACAGTTTTGCTAAAAATTGCAATATCAGCATTTACAGTATTGAAAAATATCGAATCGTCACCCAAATCACGATACGTATCGCCAGGTTTTTGCAGAGTACACAGCCTAATATAGAGTTCCTGCTACTGATGTTCATTTCTAACAGCCCACCGATTAGTCAGACCACCGCTTATAACCACAGCTGCTTATGTTTTTAGGGCCTAGGAAAACTGGTCCCACTCTCTGGAGATCAAACTGTGATTGGTTGATTCCTCCTAACGAAAAGAAAAGCTTGGTTATCTACATTTGTCTGCGTAACACAGAGAAAAGCCTTTTGTTTCCATTCCTAACTTCACAATGGAGCAGCACGCAACTACTGATCACAAGTGAACTAAAAATCATGAAACAGAGTCAAAAAACCTGACCACTAGGGGTGGGCGATATGGCCCTACAATAATATCACGATATTTAATGGCATTTTTGCGATAACGATACTCTTGGCAATATGACAAAACATTTAATAAAAAAATATTTCAAGAATACACTACTGCAACACAATGAAAATTAAATTTTATTATTGCATACGATATGATATGGCACACCCCTAACTGAGATATTAAACAATACATGAATTTTCATCAGATTGTAACAGAAGTTAATGATCCAGAATTTCACGATACTAAATAATGCACTCCAAATATCTCCATATATCCAGAACTGAAGTAAAGTGATGATACTGGAGATAAAATCTGTATCTAGTAGATATATGATGGGAAATGAGAAAAGTGTGAATTTTTCTTTTTCTAAAAACAGTAAAAGTAGTACCTGGTGTGATAATTAGTGATGGGTGATATGATATGATATTTCAGGGTATAATATTGTTCACCATATTAAAAAATGTTGGCGATATTATTGTGTATGATATGATATGACACATCAGAACACGACCCAACACACCGTTCTGAAGATATCGTAAACATCGTCAGCGCTAAATTAATGCTCATCAACTCCATTATTTGTTAAAATACATCATTACAATCATTTTGTTAGCAATAGTATTTTTTAACGTGGCACTGCGGGTATCTACGTTTTGTCATTACCGCCTGTTCTAAGCCTTGTGCCACTTTATTAGAAACCCCTACCTCATAGGTCCACCATGCACAGTTAGGAGACTGTAGGCCACCTGTGACTTACTGTTCGTGACTGGTCAGTTTCTGAGCACAGAACCGCTTACAGCTGGACTATCAATCCAGCAGAGACAGAGATGTGAGGAGAAAACCCAGCAACACCACTGTGCCTGGCCAAGAAACCCATTTCCACCACCATGTCAGCGTCACTGCTGTGCTGGTAATGGTCAGCCACCCAAATAATATGTGGTCAAACTGTGGTCAGAAACTGGCCAACTGGGAAGAGGACCAACAAATTGAGGGGCTGCAGTAATTGTACTCCATGGTGGACCTAAAAGAGAGGTAGACCTCAAAGAAGCCAGAGTACAATTAAATTAGTTTTATTTCATTTATGATTATTTTATAAATGGTACAGGCAGAATCAGATAAAGAGTCAGATATAGATTTAAGATATAAGATATATAAAAATGTACTTTTTAATTACTTTAATTTTATTTACTTCAACTTACAATATATTATTATACAGTATATATTTTTTATATTTTTTATTTCTTTTTGTTATCTTTATTGGTGAATGAACTGCAAAGTAAGGATTTTATTGTACAGTGTAACTTTCTGTTTCTGCTGTGCATATTACTAGAAATCTCTTGATTCTTGTAATTAATTGGCTGCTTTAATCTAAACATTAAATAAAAGGAGAGTACTCAGAACGACCCAAACCTGCCGGGAGCTGGTGAAATATTCAGTATGATTTGTTAGCAGTCTGGGAGTAGCATGACAAACAGAGTCAACTCCAACCTGAAAGCCTGCATTCAGATCATAATCTAGTCTTAATAACGATCAAGTCTAGTCTTATAAAGTGAAACGGTTCAGGTCTAAAGTGGAATGATTGTCTGTGATCATCACCAACAGCCTGACTGACAGTAACGCAGTAATCTGCAGTGTCATGCTACTGTTGTTCATCTGAAGAACCCGAGTGATTTATCTTTGAAATAATTTCCTCTCAGACTTCCAGAATGTCAATCAAGCCTAGTTGGTACAAAGATGTTGACATTAATATATGCCATGTGGGTGTGTGACAGATCTACCCTGATATAGAACACGCTCCTCTTGTGTAATGCAATGTTCTAGCTCTGCGATTCCTTCTGAGGGATACACTTAAAGAGAGGGTTCTTCGAAGGTTCTTTGGTAAATGTGCTACACCTGCTGTGCAGGTTCTAAAGCGTTCACCGTCCAGACTCTCTCAGATTCCCTCAGTTCTATTTTTGAATGTATCTTAATAAACTGTAAACACTGTGTGACCAGAGGAGGATGGGTCTTCTCTTGTGAGTCTGGTTCCTCCCAAGGTTTCTTCCTCCAGTCTTGAGGGTGATGTTCTTGCCACTGTTGCCTCTGGCTTTCTCACAGGGGGATACATGCTGTGACCTCATGTTTTTTTATGTCTTCAAACTTCTTAAAAGCTGTTTTATGACAACATCGTTGTAAGAAGTGCTATATAAATAAACTCGACTCGACTTTACTAAAGGCAGTGGTTCTGTTCTCCTGTCCTGGCTGCATGAGCTGGGTGTGGACGGCTCTGCATGCTGCACTGGTTTGCTTCGTACCTAACAGACAGAAAGCAGATCATCACACTTTCAGGCTACTGCTACTGCCAATCAAGGGGTTCCACAAGGTTCAGTCCTGGGACCTCTCTTGTTTATCATTTATTTACTCCCGCAGGGTGATATCATACATCACTTCAACTGGATTTTAACTGTCAGGCAGATGACACCCAGTTTCACCTAAATCCAGTACAAATCCACCCCTGAGTCACTGGGAGAGTGATGAAAACTTAATATGCTAAGACTGAAGTCACCCTTATTAGATCCCCTGCAACCCTCAATAAACCCGGTTCCTTCTGGTTGGCATCCTCAGCTCGACTCTTTCATTTCGTGCACATGTTCGATCTGATGGTAAACCTCCTTTTCTTCCATCTGCACAACGTCGCCCTATTCAGAGCACGCCTCTCCCTCATCCACGCCTTCATCTCCAGCCGCCTGGATTACTGCAGCTCTCTTCTCACCAGCATTAGCTCCTCCTCTCTTCATAAGCTCCAGATGGTCCGTCTCCTTACTCATATCCGATCTCTTCACCACATCACAGCCGTTCTCCAAAAGCTCCACTGGCTCTCTGAGAAGTACTGCACCCAATTTACAATCCTGCTCCTCACTCACAAAAGCTCTTACCAGCCTCGCTCTTATCTGTGTGATGTTCAAACACCCTCAGGTCCTCTTCAGCTGGCCTACTCACTATTCCTTCAGCAAACCTCCACAGCTTCAGGGATCCAGCGATCTCTGGATTTGCCCCTCGCCTCTGGAACTCCCTCCCTCCACAAGTCCTAATTCTCTTCCCACATTCAAATCTAACCTCAGATTCTCTCTCGCCTACAACGTCCTGTATTTACTTTTCCATCCAGGCTCCGCCTTTTTCTATGTATTGACAGAGGTTAGTGTAGAGTCGGCTGTGTGTGTGTAGTGTTACTGCTACAGAGGTTAGTGTAGAGTCGGCTGTGTGTGTGTAGTGTTACTGCTACAGAAGTTAGTGTAGAGTCGGCTGTGTGTGTGTAGTGTTACTGCTACAGAGGTTAGTGTAGAGTCGGCTGTGTGTGTGTAGTGTTACTGCTGCTACAGAGGTTAGTGTAGAGTCGGCTGTGTGAGTGTAGTGTTACTGCTACAGAGGTTAGTGTAGAGTCGGCTGTGTGTGTGTAGTGTTACTGCTGCTACAGAGGTTAGTGTAGAGTCGGCTGTGTGTGTGTAGTGTTACTGCTACAGAGGTTAGTGTAGAGTCGGCTGTGTGTGTGTAGTGTTACTGCTGCTACAGAGGTTAGTGTAGAGTCGGCTGTGTGTGTGTAGTGTTACTGCTGCTACAGAGGTTAGTGTAGAGTCGGCTGTGTGTGTGTGTAGTGTTACTGCTACAGAGGTTAGTGTAGAGTCGGCTGTGTGTGTGTAGTGTTACTGCTGCTACAGAGGTTAGTGTAGAGTCGGCTGTGTGTGTGTAGTGTTACTGCTGCTACAGAGGTTAGTGTAGAGTCGGATGTGTGTGTGTAGTGTTACTGCTGCTACAGAGGTTAGTGTAGAGTCGGCTGTGTGTGTGTAGTGTTACTGCTACAGAGGTTAGTGTAGAGTCGGCTGTGTGTGTGTAGTGTTACTGCTACAGAGGTTAGTGTAGAGTCGGCTGTGTGTGTGTAGTGTTACTGCTACAGAGGTTAGTGTAGAGTCGGCTGTGTGTGTGTAGTGTTACTGCTACAGAGGTTAGTGTAGAGTCGGCTGTGTGTGTGTAGTGTTACTGCTACAGAGGTTAGTGTAGAGTCGGCTGTGTGTGTGTAGTGTTACTGCTACAGAGGTTAGTGTAGAGTCGGCTGTGTGTGTGTAGTGTTACTGCTGCTACAGAGGTTAGTGTAGAGTCGGCTGTGTGTGTGTAGTGTTACTGCTACAGAGGTTAGTGTAGAGTCGGCTGTGTGTGTGTAGTGTTACTGCTGCTACAGAGGTTAGTGTAGAGTCGGCTGTGTGTGTGTAGTGTTACTGCTGCTACAGAGGTTAGTGTAGAGTCGGCTGTGTGTGTGTAGTGTTACTGCTACAGAGGTTAGTGTAGAGTCGGCTGTGTGTGTGTAGTGTTACTGCTGCTACAGAGGTTAGTGTAGAGTCGGCTGTGTGTGTGTAGTGTTACTGCTGCTACAGAGGTTAGTGTAGAGTCGGCTGTGTGTGTGTAGTGTTACTGCTGCTACAGAGGTTAGTGTAGAGTCGGCTGTGTGTGTGTAGTGTTACTGCTGCTACAGAGGTTAGTGTAGAGTCGGCTGTGTGTGTGTAGTGTTACTGCTACAGAGGTTAGTGTAGAGTCGGCTGTGTGTGTGTAGTGTTACTGCTGCTACAGAGGTTAGTGTAGAGTCGGCTGTGTGTGTGTAGTGTTACTGCTACAGAGGTTAGTGTAGAGTCGGCTGTGTGTGTGTAGTGTTACTGCTGCTACAGAGGTTAGTGTAGAGTCGGCTGTGTGTGTGTAGTGTTACTGCTGCTACAGAGGTTAGTGTAGAGTCGGCTGTGTGTGTGTAGTGTTACTGCTACAGAGGTTAGTGTAGAGTCGGCTGTGTGTGTGTAGTGTTACTGCTACAGAGGTTAGTGTAGAGTCGGCTGTGTGTGTGTAGTGTTACTGCTGCTACAGAGGTTAGTGTAGAGTCGGCTGTGTGTGTGTAGTGTTACTGCTACAGAGGTTAGTGTAGAGTCGGCTGTGTGTGTGTGGTGTTACTGCTACAGAGGTTAGTGTAGAGTCGGCTGTGTGTGTGTAGTGTTACTGCTGCTACAGAGGTTAGTGTAGAGTCGGCTGTGTGTGTGTAGTGTTACTGCTGCTACAGAGGTTAGTGTAGAGTCGGCTGTGTGTGTGTAGTGTTACTGCTACAGAGGTTAGTGTAGAGTCGGCTGTGTGTGTGTAGTGTTACTGCTGCTACAGAGGTTAGTGTAGAGTCGGCTGTGTGTGTGTAGTGTTACTGCTGCTACAGAGGTTAGTGTAGAGTCGGCTGTGTGTGTGTAGTGTTACTGCTACAGAGGTTAGTGTAGAGTCGGCTGTGTGTGTGTAGTGTTACTGCTGCTACAGAGGTTAGTGTAGAGTCGGCTGTGTGTGTGTAGTGTTACTGCTGCTACAGAGGTTAGTGTAGAGTCGGCTGTGTGTGTGTAGTGTTACTGCTGCTACAGAGGTTAGTGTAGAGTCGGATGTGTGTGTGTAGTGTTACTGCTGCTACAGAGGTTAGTGTAGAGTCGGCTGTGTGTGTGTAGTGTTACTGCTACAGAGGTTAGTGTAGAGTCGGCTGTGTGTGTGTAGTGTTACTGCTGCTACAGAGGTTAGTGTAGAGTCGGCTGTGTGTGTGTAGTGTTACTGCTACAGAGGTTAGTGTAGAGTCGGCTGTGTGTGTGTAGTGTTACTGCTGCTACAGAGGTTAGTGTAGAGTCGGATGTGTGTGTGTAGTGTTACTGCTGCTACAGAGGTTAGTGTAGAGTCGGCTGTGTGTGTGTGGTGTTACTGCTACAGAGGTTAGTGTAGAGTCGGCTGTGTGTGTGTAGTGTTACTGCTACAGAGGTTAGTGTAGAGTCGGCTGTGTGTGTGTAGTGTTACTGCTACAGAAGTTAGTGTAGAGTCGGCTGTGTGTGTGTAGTGTTACTGCTACAGAGGTTAGTGTAGAGTCGGCTGTGTGTGTGTGGTGTTACTGCTACAGAGGTTAGTGTAGAGTCGGCTGTGTGTGTGTAGTGTTACTGCTGCTACAGAGGTTAGTGTAGAGTCGGCTGTGTGTGTGTAGTGTTACTGCTGCTACAGAGGTTAGTGTAGAGTCGGCTGTGTGTGTGTAGTGTTACTGCTACAGAGGTTAGTGTAGAGTCGGCTGTGTGTGTGTAGTGTTACTGCTGCTACAGAGGTTAGTGTAGAGTCGGCTGTGTGTGTGTAGTGTTACTGCTGCTACAGAGGTTAGTGTAGAGTCGGCTGTGTGTGTGTAGTGTTACTGCTACAGAGGTTAGTGTAGAGTCGGCTGTGTGTGTGTAGTGTTACTGCTGCTACAGAGGTTAGTGTAGAGTCGGCTGTGTGTGTGTAGTGTTACTGCTGCTACAGAGGTTAGTGTAGAGTCGGCTGTGTGTGTGTAGTGTTACTGCTGCTACAGAGGTTAGTGTAGAGTCGGATGTGTGTGTGTAGTGTTACTGCTGCTACAGAGGTTAGTGTAGAGTCGGCTGTGTGTGTAGTGTTACTGCTACAGAGGTTAGTGTAGAGTCGGCTGTGTGTGTGTAGTGTTACTGCTGCTACAGAGGTTAGTGTAGAGTCGGCTGTGTGTGTGTAGTGTTACTGCTGCTACAGAGGTTAGTGTAGAGTCGGCTGTGTGTGTGTAGTGTTACTGCTGCTACAGAGGTTAGTGTAGAGTCGGCTGTGTGTGTGTAGTGTTACTGCTACAGAGGTTAGTGTAGAGTCGGCTGTGTGTGTGTAGTGTTACTGCTACAGAGGTTAGTGTAGAGTCGGCTGTGTGTGTGTAGTGTTACTGCTGCTACAGAGGTTAGTGTAGAGTTGGCTGTGTGTGTGTGTGTAGTGTTACTGCTGCTACAGAGGTTAGTGTAGAGTCTGCTGTGTGTGTAGTGTTGCTGCTACAGAGGTTAGTGGAGAGTTGACTGTGTGTGTAGTGTTACTGCTGCTACAGAGGTTAGTGTAGAGTCGGCTGTGTGTGTGTAGTGTTACTGTTACAGAGGTTAGTGTAGAGTCGGCTGTGTGTGTGTAGTGTTACTGCTACAGAGGTTAGTGTAGAGTCGGCTGTGTGTGTGTAGTGTTACTGCTACAGAGGTTAGTGTAGAGTCGGCTGTGTGTGTGTAGTGTTACTGCTACAGAGGTTAGTGTAGAGTCGGCTGTGTGTGTGTAGTGTTACTGCTACAGAGGTTAGTGTAGAGTCGGCTGTGTGTGTGTAGTGTTACTGCTACAGAGGTTAGTGTAGAGTCGGCTGTGTGTGTGTAGTGTTACTGCTACAGGGGTTAAAGCTACTTCCTCCTGGTTCACTCTTTCTGAGTTATAGATGGTCTGACTTCAGATTCAGGATAGATGATAAAAAGCAGGTCAGTGTCACAAACAGGATCTAAAATAAATTAATAAAGTCTGAATGGAGGTTTTAATAAGTGGTGGGACGTGTACAGTGGTGGTCTTGTTTGAAGGTTGTTGGTCAGATGGTGGACGTAGAGCGTCCGAGGTTGTGTGGATACTAAACACTCTTGTACTGAAAGAGCTCGACTGCTTTACTGGTCCAGCAGTGACCACTGGGTCCACTCTAGTAGGTACTGACTAAGCAGGAGATTTCAGATGCAGCTATTGTCTCATGCATGACCTGAATTGTTGAGTGTGGTGTTTGTTATATAACAGATTCCGAGCACTGTTTTTCTGTCCAGGTGGTCTCTGGTTTGAGTGGGTCAAACACAACCTACCGAGCACAACTGAGCCCCACAGCCTGGGCAGCGAAATCTGACCGGTCATTTGCCATCTATGACAGCAGGTCCAGAGGGACTGCAACTGGACTGTAGGTGTCACTCTCCGCTTTGCAGAGTCACACTGAGTCAGACAGAATCATGTAGAAATCTGAGTGGACAGTATGATGGCATCTTCCTGCAAAGAGTTCAGCGGAGCTCAGCAAGGACCTGGACGGACGAGTGTCCTCAGCAACGTTATGTGACAGAAGAGCGAGAGAGACTGGACAGTGGGTGTGATTAAACAGAGTTAAAAATTAAACTACTTCAAAATTTTGATTCCACTCATTAAACAAAGGCCAGATGAGCTGCTTAGTGTTTTCAGAAAGCTCATACTCGTGACTTACTGCTTTCCTCGGCTCTACCCCACGCTCATATCATATCCGTATCTTATATGGGCACATCTAGATTCGGTGACGCCGCAGGGGCTGTACTGTTAATAAATCTGTGATCACCCATTACTTTCAGCTCCAGCTCTGGATGAGGTGCAGGTGGCAGTAGAGGTGGATGATATGATTTTCTGAGTATATGGGTAGCTGTGAACAAAGTCCAGGACATAATACCTGACATCTCATGCAGTGATGCACAACAAGCAAAATATTAAATACAAATATTACTTAGTAAGATGATCTGGGTTGGATTCCCGGTCCAGGTGGTTCTGTGTGGAGTGTGTATGGTCTCTCTGTGTTTGAGTGGGTTCCTCCGGGTTCTCCGGTTTCCTCCCACAGTCCAAACACATGCATGTTAGGTTGATCCTCACTCTAATCCTGTGTGTGTTGGCCATGTGATGGACTGGCGACCTGTCCATGGTGACGCTGGGATTGGTTCCAGCCCCCCTGTGACCCAGACTAGATAAGATAATGGATGGACTGCTAACAGAATTTAAATGGTACTGCTATTTACAGGAGAGAACAAAAACAGTCTTTACTTTCAATGCAAGTCAATGGAACCAGACATCTTTCCAAGCTATTCAGGAGCATTTCTACTGCTCTGTTAGCCATGAAATGTTCATACAGCGTAAAGGAAACAGCGATGAAATCTAATATTTTGATTTCCTGCTACCGCCAAGTTCAACTGTTTATTATAATCCATGGAACTAATAATTAGCCTGATAATAAACCTGATTTAGAAACAACAAGGAGGTCCAGACAGGCCTGTGAGGTTAACAAGCTGATTTAATAGGACAGATCAATAGTACAGCCTGAGTGAGTGGTCAGCCTGAGTGAGTGGTCAGCCTGAGTGACAGCTAGAACTTATTCCACAGGTCTGTCCAGACAAGCAGAGGGGATCTGGCTGCTGCAGCCATCCATCACATAGTAGTACAGCATCTCCCTACATGATGACTGAAAGCTTTGAAGAGGGGGGGGGGCAGCGCTGGGTGGGTCAGCATGGCTCGTGAACATGCACACACATTTAAAGCCCCTCTTTAACCAGAGCTGCCTGACAGACTACATATGGCCTATCCAGCCGCGCGAGCCGCGCAGCCTCTTTGATCCGCGTACACACCCAAAGCCCTGCTCACCATCAGCTCGAGCAGATGTTGGCCACACACTCACTACAACCACGTGACTGAAATGCAGCGAACGAGCCAAATCGCTGCCCGTATTAGTGACCAGTATTAGTGACCAGTATTAGTGACCAGTTAAAGGAGAAGCGGGGCTTCCCCCCCCCGCACGAGCGCGTCTCCCACATTCGCACAGCCCCCAGATGTGGGAGGGAGGGAGGGAGGGAGGCAGCCCGAGCCACGAGCACGAGGCCACTACGAGACGTCTCGCCCGTGCATGGGGCCGCGCGCGCTGTTTGCTAAACACGCTCGCACGCGCTCAATAAAAACGACACTTCCCATTTGCACTCGGCTGGCTGGCTGTGCCCACCACCCCCCCCCCCCAGCACTTCGCGATCAATAATTCAGAACGAGGCGAAGCCCCACCAGCCCGGCTTCATTCACGCGCGTCTATGCGTAAAAACCGTCGAACGCACCGAATCTCTCCGTTCACCCCCCCCTCGACGCCGCAAGCGCGTGCCGCAGGTGTCTGCCCATCATGACATGACGCGGCCAGTGGGACGCCTTTGGTCCAGCGAGCTCGCGCAGCAGCAGCAGCAGTAGTGGGTGTGGAGGTTCGCGCGCAAGAAAAAAAAACGGGGGAGGAAAAAAAACAAAACAACAAAAACACCCACAACGACATCAAACGAGAGCAACGTGAGGGTCTCCGCGCGGCTCGTGCGAACCTGTACCCCAGCTTTGGGTGCGTAAAGCTGGAGAACGACCTAACGGAGCCACCGTGAGCGCGCGGAGCCGCCGCCGCTGCTGCTACTGCTACTGCTGCTGCTGCGCCTCCCGGTCCGGTCATGTCTGTCCGCTTCAATGTCGTGATAAATAACTGCGCTCGCGCTGCTGCGCGGATACCGGGATGCGCGCGGGCTGCGGCGGTGTTACCTCTCGGCCATGGTGCCTCCGCTTCGTCGTGCCCGTTACAGTCCGGTGAGGTTAATCCACAGCGCGCCAGTCATGGTGGTAAAGGGTCTCGGGCACCGCAGTACGGATCTGGAGCACGCGCTGTCTCTCCGCGTCGCCGTCACCACCGACAACCCTGACGTCATTTTGCGCTCGGGCGGCGAGCACGCAGAGGAGGGGGAGATGGACGTTGCCATGGCAGCGGCGCAACGCCAACGTGCTTCACCGCCTGCTTTATGTTTAATTTCGGGTTTTAGTTAAAGATAAATAAAAACACTCGCCTGTTTCTGACCCGCTGACCGTCATGTGGGCTTCGAGTATTGAAACTGTGTGAAAGACACAAACCGGCTCAATGTTCTCACTCAGACAGACATCTAGCGCCATCTAGCGTTGCGCAACAGACGCTGGTTTTGTTTCCGCGGGTTCGGGTTCGTTTTCAGTACTAAATAAAGGAGACGTCTGCGTTTCGGGGTTATTATAATAAATTATAATAATAATGAGATTAGAATAATAAACTAAAATTAAATGTATGATCGGTTATTAAAGCGCTTGTTGCGAGGCCGGAACTGGAACTACTGTTCGCCGTCAGTAGCTCCCGCCCGGTGGGGAAAACAGTGGGAGCGCGCCGCTTGTAAACATTGCAGCGCTTCAGTTAAGAGACTGAATTAAAGTGTTTATTTCGGTTCCGGCGGATTAACTGACCTGTCCGTCTCTCTCGGTCCAGGTATGACCGCAGTCCGGCTGCTCTGCTCCGGGAGGAGAAGCGGTAGGTGGCTAGGAGAGGTCGTGCGCGTGCCCGCGGTGCTGTGCCGAGAACGGGTCTCGTACACGCAGGGACAGAGTCCGGAGGCGCGCGCCCGCGAGTATTTCTACTACATTGATCATCAAGGACAGGTAAACAAAATACACGATCAACAAGTTCAACACTTACATTTAGATCTGATTCTGTTAATGTCTGTAACTCCAACCATACAGACATACAGACAGTATTTAATCAATATATTCAGTTTAAGATCTCAGTCTTAAACTCCATTCATGGTGGAGGGATACATGCAGGACGCTGTGAGGTTCAAATAGTCCCCAAAGAAAACCTAGTATTTTCAGATCTTCCACATTTTACCATCAACATCCAGATAAACTCAGAAGACACGTGTAGCTTCACTGGTGGGTTTCATAGTAAATACAATGTGTAGATTTGTGTTGTAGACGTGGAGACACCTGGTTACCTTCACCACCACTGTAAACACCATCACCACCACTGTAAACACCATCACCACCACTGTAAACACCATCACCACCACTGTAAACATCATCACCACCACTGTAAACACCATCACCACCACTGTAAACATCCTCACCACCACTGTAAACATCATCACCACCACTGTAAACATCATCACCACCACTGTAAACACCATCACCACCACTGTAAACATCATCACCACCACTGTAAACACCATCACCACCACTGTAAACATCACCACCACCACTGTAAACACCACCAACACCACTGTAAACATCACCACCACCACTGTAAACACCACCACCACCACTGTAAACACCACCAACACCACTGTAAACATCACCACCACCACTGTAAACACCACCACTGTAAACATCACCACCTCTGTAAACACCATCACCACCACTGTAAACACCACCACTGTAAACACCACCACTGTAAACACCATCACCACCACTGTAAACACCACCACCACTGTAAACACCACCATCACCGTAAACACCACCACCACTGTAAACACCACCACTGTAAACACCACCACCACCACTGTAAACACCATCACCACCACTGTAAACACCACCACCACTGTAAACACCACCATCACCACTGTAAACACCATCACCACCACTGTAAACACCACCACCACTGTAAACACCACCATCACCACTGTAAACATCAACACCACCACTGTAAACATCATCATCACCACTGTAAACATCACCACTGTAAACACCACCACTGTAAACATCATCTCTCTCTTTACATAATTCAGTCTTTACTCAAAGACTGAATTATTCAGAACATTTTAAGATTCTTCTTTAATCTCATACTTAGTATTATCTGTGTTATTCTCTGTGTTTATTCTCTGTGTTATTCTCTGTGTTTATTCTCTGTGTTTATTTTCTGTGTTATTCTCTGTGTTTAATCTCTGTGTTATTCTCTGTGTTTATTCTCTGTGTTTATTTTCTGTGTTATTCTCTGTGTTTAATCTCTGTGTTTAATCTCTGTGTTTAATCTCCGTGTTTATTCTCTATGTTATTCTCTGTGTTTAAACTCTGTGTTTATTCTCTGTGTTTATTCTCTGTGTTTATTTCCTGTGTTTATTCTCTATGTTATTCTCTGTGTTTAAACTCTGTGTTTATTCTCTGTGTTTATTCTCTGTGTTTAATCTGTGTTTATTCTCTGTGTTTATTCTCTGTGTTTATTCTCTGTGTTTATTTTCTGTGTTATTCTCTGTGTTTAATCTCTATGTTTATTCTCTGTGTTTATTTTCTGTTTAATCTCTGTGTTTAATCTCCGTGTTTATTCTCCATGTTATTCTCTGTGTTTATTTTCTGTGTTTATTCTCTGTGTTTAATCTCTGTGTTATTCTCTGTGTTTATTTTCTGTGTTTATTCTCTATGTTATTCTCTGTGTTTAATCTCAGTGTTTATTCTCTGTGTTTAATCTCTGTGTTATTCTCTGTGTTTATTCTCTGTGTTTAATCTCTGTGTTTAATCTCTGTGTTTAATCTCTGTGTTTATTCTCTGTGTTTATTCTCTGTGTTTATTCTCTGTGTTATTCTCTGTGTTTATTCTCAGTGTTTATTCTCTGTGTTTAATCTCTGTGTTATTCTCTGTGTTTATTCTCTGTGTTTAATCTCTGTGTTATTCTCTGTGTTTATTCTCTGTGTTTATTCTCAGTGTTTATTCTCTGTGTTTAATCTCTGTGTTATTCTCTGTGTTTATTCTCTGTGTTTAATTTCTGTGTTATTCTCTGTGTTTATTCTCTGTGTTTATTCTCTGTGTTTATTCTCTGTGTTTATTTTCTGTGTTTAATCTCAGTGTTTATTCTCTGTGTTTAATCTCTGTGTTATTCTCTGTGTTTATTCTCTGTGTTTAATCTCTGTGTTTAATCTCTGTGTTTATTCTCTGTGTTTATGTCCCTCTACTGTACAAGATTCATATCATGATGAACTTTATTTGCGGCTGAAAGAAAAAACTTAATTTGGTAATTCTGTCTCTACCAGCTCTTCCTGGACGATACTAAAGTGAAGAACTTTGTTACCTGCTTTAAAGGTATGGGCTTCCTGTCTCACCTCACACACACACACACACACACACCCTGTCTCTTATGTTCACACACACACACACACACATACTCTCTTTCTCTTATACTCACACACACACACACACTCTCTTTCCCTCTTATACACACACACACACACACACACTATCTTTCCCTCTTATACACACACACACACACACACACAGCTTCACTGTGGTTTTATTCGCTGGTTTATTATTAATAAACTTTTATTTCTTCATCTATACAATCAAGTCACATTATTATGACCACTTCCTACTGTGGACAGTGGCAGGGTTCTGGTCTGGGGAAAGTTTTGGTGACGTTCTCTGGACCCACTTATCCGTCTGGAAGACACTCAACCAATTTGGGTCTGAATCCATCCTTGCAGATCACATACACCATACATGCTGATGGTCTTCTCTGGGGTGGATGGGATCTTCCAGCAGGACAATGAGACACATCACACGATTGGAAATGTCCCACACTGGTTGGAAGAGCTGACCAAGACTTTCAAGTTTTACCCTAGACCCCTAATTCCCCAGACTTGAACCCAGTTGAGCTTCTGTGGGACCACCTGGATGGTGGTGTTGGCTCTATGGATCCTCCTCCACGCTCCCTCCAGCAGCTGTGGGATGCACTGCAGTCAGCATGATACCTCCAGATACCTGTGACCTCCTACCAGGACCTTACTGAGTCCCCCAGTCTGTCTAGCTGCTGTCTGAGCTGCACATGGTGGTCACTCTGGATGTTAGATGGTCATAATAATGTGACTCTGCTGTGTAGTTCCTTTCACATGTGTTGTTGTTGTTGTTTTCCTTCCTAACCTAACACCATGTTTGTATATATTTTATATAAGCTGTCTGGATTTATACACTTGCTGTTGTTCAGGTTCCGTCCTTCTTTCTCTCAACAGATCAGCAGTTTCTCGTTTTCTTCTTTAAACATCTGAAAGTCAACCGGAGTGGCCGTTACGAGCAGGACTTCCCCTTCCTCTCGCTGTGTGGACGAGAGAGGAACTTCCTGCGCTGCGACGATCTGCCCATCGTCTTCACTCACCTGCTGTCTGAGCCGGGCCGCGAGGAGCGTCTGTCATACTGCGGGGGCGGAGCTAAACTGACGGTCCCGTTCCGGCCACAGTCCTTGTTTATGCACGCAGTCAGTGGCAGAGTGTACCACCCGGCTCCTGGTCACATGGGGGGCGTTGGACTGGTACGCTCTGCACTGGCCATAGAACTCAGCCCTCACTTTCAGTACTCATCGGGTCAGGACAGCACTGCCCAGCCTACTCACTTCCTGTGGGCCGGGCAGCAGCACACACTGACCAATGAGCTGTCCACACATTTTCTTCTGGAGTAGAAAAAAATATTCAGACATCTGTGGCCAAGCTTAAAATGAATTACTGTAGCTGCACTTTGGTCGACA
>CM038707.1:1370151-1480151 GCA_021613375.1 Megaleporinus macrocephalus | reverse complement strand
TTCCTGAGGTAATGACTGTCCTCCTGTCTGTTAAATGCTGTTGAAGGACTGATCATCAGGGTCTCCTCCCCACCATCACCAGCCAGCTCACCTCCCCACCATCACCAGCCAGCTCACCTCCCCACCATCACCAGCCAGCTCTCCTGTCCATCTGTGTTACTGCTACACCCTCAGTTACATCACTGTACCATCCAGATACACCAGCATTGAGATAGGATGGGACTGTTTTAGCTCAGTCAGAGACTGCCTCAGTCAGAGACTGCCTCAGTCGGAGACTGCCTCAGTCAGAGACTGCCTCAGTCAGAGACTGCCTCAGTCAGAGACTGCCTCTACCTGTGCAGCTTCTAAAGCTTTGCTATCCAGATTTCAAACAGAGACTCTTTTCTTTGGTATTTAGTTTAAACTGTAAATACTGTTTGATCAGAGGAGGACGGGTCTCCACTTGTGAGTCTGGTTCCTCCCAAGGTTTCTTCCTCCAGTCTGAGGGAGGTGGTCTTGCTCACTGGGGGGTGTATGTTGTAACTGTCTGTTTTTAAAACTCTGTAAAGCTGCTTTGAGACAACATCGTTGTAAAAAGCGCTATATAAATAAACTTGACTAACAATACCTCTCAGTCACCCTGAACGGTGAGGTATTGATCTAGAGTGAGAGATGATGTGTGTCGTCTTGTATTCAGGTCCCTTTCTTGGAGGTTTCTGGTCCGCTCGCTGTCGTTCAGTTGCTGGAAACCAGTCTGCTCTGCCTGGTCAATTATGCAAGGTATATTACACGCACTGTTTCTCCTAATTCTTATACTATTATTGATTAATTGTCATTATTATTGTATTCTGATCATGTAGGATGGCGTCATATTGGTTTGTGTATTGATAATACAGAATCAAATGCACACAGGTTTAGCCTCTGGCCAGTTATAAGGTCTGTCTTAAACCCTAGTTTAAGACAGTGTAAGTAGTAAGTAGAGTGTGTAAGTAGGCTGTCTAGGTAGTGAGTGTGTAAGTAGGCTGTCTAGGTAGTGAGTGTGTAAGTGGGCTGTCTAGGTAGTGAGTGTGTAAGTGGGCTGTCTAGGTAGTGAGTGTGTGAGTAGGCTGTCTAGGTAGTGAGTGTGTAAGTAGGCTGTCTAGGTAGTGAGTGTGTAAGTAGGCTGTCTAGGTAGTGAGTGTGTAAGTAGGTTGTCTAGGTAGTGAGTGTGTAAGTAGGCTGTCTAGGTAGTGAGTGTGTAAGTATCAGTGTTCTCTCCTCATCTCTCCTCATAAAACAGATTACTGAGACGCTCTAGTTAGAGAGAGACTGAGTCACGGCTTGTTCCCGCCCACTGCAGCACGACACCGGTGGTTTAGCTGGTTGCTAAGCATCCAAAACAATAGCCGAGTCTTAAAAATCTGCTAGCATAAATGCTAATGTGTGGAGTATAAAGTGTAAATGGTGAAGGACTCGTTACAGAGTTGATAATAAAAACTGTTCTGTGTGATTATATGACCAGAAACACATTAAAACTCCAGAGAATCAAAATAACTCACATTTTAAAACCACTTCACTGCTCCTAGATTAGCCTGCACTGCATCATGGGATTGTCTTAGCGGCTGAGGAAGAGTTCTATACTTCCTTAAAATCGGGTGTAAATAAGGTTCCTCAGTAGCAGCATGTTTAAGGTATGTAAGAATTGGGACAGTCTACATGTCGGGAGCGCATACTATGACGTGAAATGCTGCCTATGTAGGAGCTCAGTAGGATTTGAGACACAGCCTTAGTTTATGAGTCAAGACCTGCGTGGTTTCCAACGTTAGCTATAAAAATGTACCTGCTGGACATGCTGCCTCTACGACACACTCAAAAATATTTTATCCATTTACTTTGAGAGGAGCATCATCATCTTCTTCTATGAGAAGCAGGAGCTCATTTTCATAAACTGCCCGACATCTAGTCCGCTCGGGCCAAGCTGTTAGCTGGTGTTGGGATTAGTGAGTACATTAGACACGCACACAGGCTTTAGACAGACAATATCATCTTTACTGATGAATCCAGCTCCTGTTTGGGATCCGACGCCGGTCAGGTTAGAGTATGGAGGCTTGTGGTGACGTGCTGTGGAGTGACACACTGACTGATCCACCTGCTGGTGTGATAATCTGGAGAGCATCGCTACGACAGTCGGTCCCCCTAGTAGTGATATGAGGGTCACTAACAGCTCAGCCGTATGTGAAGGATGTCCACATGTGTTTCCTCTCATGGCTGAACTTCCAACTCACATTGTTCAGCAGGATAATGTTCCACACACAGCAAGGAATCCCAGGAACATCTCCACCAGATCCCAACACTTCCTTGTCCTGCATATGTCAGCATATATACTTGTGGCACCAGTAGGACATCCACTGTCCCTCTTTTGTGTGTCCTCAGCCTGGTGTGCACCAACGCTGCACGCTTTCGTCTCGCTGCAGGCCCCAGACGCCGGCTTCTTGAGATGGGCCTGAGAAGAGCTCAGGGACCGGATGGAGGACTGACTGCTTCTCGATATACATATATAGGAGGTAAAGACACATACCTGCAGTGGTGCACTTCACTGTTGTGTGCTGTAGGGTTTCAGCAGACCTGCATGAAAAGGGCATTTACAGATTACTGTGTGTTTTTGAGGACGTAGGTCAGAGGTCACTAATAGGCGAATCGCGGTCCGGATCCGGACCCAGACGTTGTCCAATGTGAACCCAAACAAATAAACTACTGAGAATGATTTAATTTAGACTGTTTATTTTAAGAGGTAGAGCTTTTCTAGTCTTTACGGTATACGGGCTTTACAGCACAGTGAACTCACAGACCAATCATGTGCGCTGTAAGATCACCGAAGGCTCCTCAGCCAATCAGATCTGTGCACATTGGGGGTGTGTGTTGCGAACACACAGGTGAGGTAGGAAGCGAGGAGCAGCAGTCGGAGACTAAAGCGAGTCAGAAAGAATAAGGAGCTCTAAAATCAGAAAAGTGAACAGAGAGAACTGAGTGTTTAACAGGAACGGTTCTGGAATGGACCTGCTCGTCTAGTTCTGGAGAACACCGCTCTGTACAACCAACATGTTCATCTGAGAAGCTGAGTTAACAAGAAGAACCACCTTTATTTACTTTCTCTATAAATAAACACTTTAAGATGAACTTTTTTCAGAAGCGTTCTGTTTATTTTAATGTAAATAATTAATTCAGTTCAGTATTTAAACAGTAAATATACTGAAATATACTGAACGGTATGTGTGGTGTGTTGGTGTTTCAGTAGCTGATGGTATGAGATGCTGATACTAGACTACTTCAGTAAACAGGATACACCACTGAATCAGAACACACGGTCCAGACCGGCCTGAGGAGATCTCCTCTAACTCCCCTGACGTAGAGGAAGGTGGTCTAACTAAAATATAAACCTAATATTTTACCTGTAATTCTCTAATAAAATCTTATGCAAATGGTTTTCAAGATATATTAGTTACATTGTTATTAAGACACATTAGCGTTTAATAAGCTCTCAACTACACCCCTGTATTGTGCAAGATCCGTGTACGTGACCCCGCCCTCACAGCCCTATTGCTTCATGGGATATTGCTTCATATAGACTCTTGTTTGTCTTTCTGGTCTCAGGTTTTGATTTGACGAGTAACGTTCTGGCTGGGCGTCTCTTTGGAATTCCAGTGACCGGCACTATAGCTCACTCCTACGTCACATCCTTCTCCTCGTTGGAGGAGGTGTGGCCACAGGTGCGTCGTGACCTTGTTTCCTGTTACTAACTTCTTAAAAATCAATCTGGATACCATCTGGATTTGCAAAAAATCAGATTTAGTCCAGCTCCTCTCGCTACTCTAGCAGAATTTGGTGCTAAGTGTGGTTATTAGAGTAACTGGGTTATACAGAGTAACCTATTTAGTACGAGCATCTGAATACTTTTGGACATCCCCTACCATTATTATTAAATGAATTCCAGTCTAGCTCATGCTTCTGTAATGCTTACAGATCTGAACTCTCTTTATAGTAAGAAGAAAAACTCTCTTAAACAGACATTCGGACAGAAATGCATGTTTAACTTTGGTAGTTTGGCTGCTGGTGGTACAGCCTGATTGAGACATTGGCCCCAGTGTTTATGGAAGTGCAGGAAAATACAGAGACATTTTCTACTTTCCAACGTGACCATTGGAAAAGAGCCAAACTGATATTAGTTTTTTAATCAATCAATCAACCTTTAAGCTTGCATGTACATTGAGGGCAACCCTCATTTTCAATGTAGCCGAGCCTTTACATTAACAGGGAGTGACATAAAGAAAATAAAAACAAAACTTAATCATAATAAATAAAAACAACTGAGAAGAAAGTAGCTAATACACATTAAACGAAAATTTAAAATAACAGTGAATATAAAAGTAGATAAAAGTTAAGATTTAGTTAATAAGAAATTAAGATAAAAGAGAGGATAAGAGATTACAAATAATAATAAAAAAAGTTACATAGTTCAAAATAAATTTTAAGAGTGAAAAAACAATATATTATAATAATAAAATAATAAAAATAAAATAATATTAAAATAAAATAAGATAAATAATTATACAGAATTGATTCAATCAAATAAAAGATTAAAATAAATAAAATAATAAAGAAAAATAAAACAGCAAATAAAAATTAAGAATAGTGAGATTAAGTAAAACAGGTACAGGCTGTGTGAAGGTGGTTAGATAATAAAAGTTTAAAATGATTGACAGTGAGCTGAGGAGTCCAGCTTGCTGGTGCACTGTAGCTAAAGCTGATCCAACCACTAGAGCGAGTCTGATAATTAGTGTTATTTATTTCCATTAATAAGGTGATGTAATCTAGGAAATGACCGGAGAGTGTTTTATGAATAAAAACCAACCAATGCGTTTCCCTTCATACTGTTAACGAGGGCCAACCAACTTCTCCATACAGATCACAGTGCTGAGTTCTCCAGTACGGATCTCCAGTAATGACCCTCAGTGCAGAGTGATACACTGGGTCCGGTAGTTTGAGGGAGCTGGAGGGAGCATACTGATAGATAACATCAGTACGTCATAGTCCATCACTGATACTAACGTTCTGTAACTAGTCGTTTCCTGGCGTGGGTGGAGAACAGGACTAAAGATAACCCAGCCTCAGTCTGCATTTACTGACTAGTTTATTTCCAGTCATATGCCAAATGAAAGTTTTATTTATGTTGTGTTCTAATCTCACTACAGACTCTGGAGCCCTCCACGGGCGGGGACCCCACCGACCTCATCTCTTTGGTGAAGGGCTGGTTAGCACGCGTGTGTCGACTACTGGGAGCTCAGCCTCAGTGGGTGCGTGAAGGAGAGCTTGCTGCCTTCGTGTCCTACGCCATTGCCTATCCCCGCAACTTCCTACCCGTGATTGACAGCTACAGCGTCAGCCGGTAACGCACCGCTCGGCCTCTCTGAGTAACCGGGTTATTATAGGATGCAGTAACAGGAATACTGTGTGTTTGTACTGCAGCAGTGGGGTGCTGTGTTTCTGTGCTGTGGCTCTGGCTCTGTGTGAGTTGCAGTATCAGCCTCGGGGCGTGAGGCTGGACAGTGGAGACCTCTGCAGGCAGTCTGTGGAAGTGCGGCGAATCTTCAGAGAGTGCAGCAAGCAGTCAGTAACAACCCCACGCAGACGTCCCTGAAATACCTCAGCTATTGGCAGATCTGTGCTAACGGAAGCTTTCTCTCTGCGTCCCTGTAGTTTTGCTGTCCCTGCGTTCGAGTCGTTCATCATCGTTGGCACTAACGGCCTGTCTGAACAGAGTCTCGCCGAACTCAACAAAAAAGCAAGTGATTTTAAAGCTTCGCTGTAAAGAGTCAGTGTTCAATTCCAGCTCAGTTAATGCTCAGTCTTTAAACATAAACAGCTGCGTTGTGTGTTCACCCTTCTGTCTGTCCCTCCCAGGAAAATGAGATTGATGCAGTGGGAGTTGGCACTCACCTTGTTACCTGCACAGGTCAGCCCTCCCTTGGCTGTGTATATAAGGTCAGTAGCTTCAGTTGAGCTGGTTAGTAGATGATTCCTGATCCATTCTGACGATTCTCATGCATACATTAACTTTGCTTAGTTGGTAGAGGTCAGAGGTTCGCCCAGGATGAAGCTGAGTGAGGATCCAGAGAAGAGCACGCTGCCGGGCAGAAAGGCCATCTACAGACTGCTGGACACAGAGGGTCTGACATAACTTCTCCTTCTCACAAGTCCCCAAAATCTGTTTTCCTTCTAATGAGGCAAACAGTGAACACATAAACCCTTCAAATAATGTTCCACTGACTAATTAATCACCCGTCTCAGAACCTACTGAGGGTCTACATAGGCAGCATTTTACATCATACTCTGCAGCTCCCGACACGTAGACTGTCCAAATTCTTAGATCACTTAAATATAGGGTCCAAGTTTAGTTTAGAGTTAAGTTTAGAAGTTTAGTCTACTGAGGTTCCTTCCTTTGGCCGAATTATAAGGAAGTAGTTATGCAGTAATGCTTCCTACTGCTGTATGAGACCACCACGAAGCCTCCACAGAACCCTGTCTAGATTCTCGGTTCTGTTGAGCAGGTGAAAACAGACTCAGGAACTCGGGGTAGTAATAATTCTGGATTTAAAATAGTAGCTGTTTTGTGGTTTACTGCACTGTCTGGTAGAAGAAAGCCATGGCCATTATCTTCACATGGCAAATCGAATTACTCCTGGGATTCTATCATTCGTTATTATTACCTGCATATTTGTTTTTTTAGGTGTAATACAACACATATGACTTTGACCACATTCTGCAGCCATGATGACCAGAATGCTCACGTACACATACTTTTGAATTACTGCACAAGTCAGTCTCAGAAATCCTTCTCTTCTCTTCTTTCTGCTGCCGCCCACACAGGTCATCCGCAAATGGATCTCATTTGCCTGTCGGAGGAACCGGCTCCTGAAGCAGGTGTGCCGCTGAACTTTTACAATTTAGGACGGGACAGTGGTGTCCAAGCAATCACACCTGCTCAGGTGACAAGCCTACGATCAGATGTCTTCTCCTGCGGTGAGGTAAACACCTGTTTGACTCACTTATTGTATGAGGGTCAGCGCCAGGGATGTCCAGTCTTACAGGTAAAGGAGTGATACTGGTTTGTACAAGTCTTCAGAAGAGAATCCATGTGAGCTCCTGCATTGGTGCAATGAAAAAGATATAGAGTGATACTAAGGTGAAGATTCCGAGTCCAGTGTCTTTTGAAAGGAGTAATTCTTTGCAGCTTCTACAGAGAAAACCAGTGAAAACCAGTGAAAACCAGAGAAAACCAGTAAAAACCAGTGAAAACCAGTAGAAACAAGTGAAAACCAGTGTAAACAATGGAAAACCTTTGCATCAGTAACTAGAAAACTTGGTTGCACAGCTTAGGCAGTTTAAGAACAGTTGCTAATGTGTCACTAGGCTGTAGCAATGGTATCCCAGGTGATTGCTAGGGTATTACTAGGAGGTTGCAAAGGTGTACATGATGTTTATTGATTGGTTCCTTCGTGGGCTGGCAAGCGGTTGCTAGGCCTTACTGAAAATTAATGGGTGTCTATGGGAGGAGCGAGGGATGAATAATCAGTAATTAGAAGAGTGTGGGTCAGTATGTCTGTGGGTTATAGTTTGGGGACGTGTCCTGAGCGAGTACCTGCTGTTTGGCGACTGTAGACACAGGGAGAACTTGCAAACTCTGGAAGAACCCCTGTCGCCCGGCCGGGGAATCGAACCCAGGCTCTTCTAGCTGTAAGGGGAAAACACTGCCCCCTACATTCCCAATCAAGCTCACTCATTCTTATTCCTGATTGAGAAGTCAGGAAGGATAAACGTTGGTTTCTTTTTCTATAAAGGCTGAAAAACAGGATATTAACACGTCGGTAAATCTATTCTCAGATCACAGTCCCTCTGAGCAGCGCAAGTGAGAGTCGAGCATGTGCCCAGACCTCCCTTCAGGCCCTGTACCCCCACCACAAAAGACTACAGGAGCCAGAGAATTACACAGTGAGTGTTTCCTTCTTTCATAAACATTATCTTAATTATCTACTTATCTATCGCTGATCTATCTTTTATTGATTACGTGCACGTTTGTCTTTAACAGGTGGCCATTTCAGAGAGCCTTCATTCTCTTGTGTCTGACATCAGAACAGGAAACAGCAAAGGCAGCAACTTCCTGCTGTCCGACTGAAGCTATCTGAGACTGAGGTTCACTTTAAAGGCATAGTAGGTGATTTGACTTGTGAACAGTTTCGCTATATTTCTGGGATTTCTCTTTACATTCCGACAGCAATCAGCTAATCATATGCTCAGATGACATAACGTGGACTGAATGTAATGATTGGATGGCGTACCTGCTTGTCCACCGACCTACCTCGTCCTGCCTACATGCACGAGTGCTGCAGATGCTGCTAAAAGCTGGAAGGACAGCAGAGAACGTTTGAACCGCTTGCACTGATAAACAGATGAAGAAAAGAAAGATGAAGGTAGAGAACACTTCATGAGGGAGGTGGATAGTTAACACTCTGTCAAGCGCTCTAGTTTAGGATTACTAGTTTCTACAAAATCACCTACAGTGCCTTTAATCCGGTGCAGAGGCTCAGATCAGATTTAGAGCATCACTTCTCTGCACTCGGAGTCTGTGTGCCAGTGTTTATATGCATAAAGTGTGGAATAACTTTATACTTTCATAAAAAATAAATCACAGAGCTGCTCTGTTTACACTGGACTGCATGTTTCTTACTGAGCTGCTGAATCCACATACACACTGTAGTGCATACTGTAACGTGGAGCTACGCAGAAGAAGCTTAGACAACTTAAAGTCTCTTCCCTTCCCCCTCGCTCTGCACAAACCAATTAATTAATTTAGTTTTTTATTTAATTGAGAACTTTTCATTTGTGGAATCTCCACATTTAAACCATCTGTGCAGTGAAACACCCACATACACACACTAGTGAACACACATACACACGCACACTAGTGAACACACATACACACAGACACTAGTGAACACACATACACACGCACACTAGTGAACACACATACACACACACTACTGAACACACACACACACTAGTAAACACACATACACACTAGGGGACAGTGAAACACCCACATACACTCACACACTAGTGAACACACATACACACACAGTGTGTATGGTGAAATACCAACACACACACTAGAGAAAACACACATACAAACACACTAGTGAAAACACACACACACACACACACACACACACACACATATATATACACACACAAACACTAGGGGGCAGTGAAACATCCATATACACACACTAGTGAAAACGCACATATATATATATATATATATATATATATATATATATATATATATATATATATATATATATATACACACACACACACACACACACACACACACACTAGTGAACACAAACAGTAGGGGGCAGTGAGCACACAGAAGCACTATCTACAGTATCCAGGGAGCAGTTGGGGGTTAAGTGTCCTAAAATCCTGTATTCCTGTGTCACCAAGGCTGGATCCCTAACCTGCAAAAATGTCTGAGTCCATTACCTCCCCTTTAAGGGCTCCCTGTTCAGTACTGTCCACCCCATGGACCTCTGCGGTGTCCCCTGTGGCTGCTGGGGTGATTCGATCCTCTGGTGACACCAAAGAACGTTGAGGGGATTCCGAAGCCACTGAGGCTCTAGCAATGCTGGGAAGTTGGGAGGGGGATCTCCACTGGGTTGGGTCCTGGGATCCCCCACATATGTACGAACTCAAAGCCAATGCATACATTTGCACTACTGCTTGTTTAACTAAACAGAACCTGGAAGTGGCCTAAAAAAAGTATGTAAGTACGTAATTTCAGTATAGATAATAATTACATTGTAACTACAGTCCCACAACTCCGTGGTTTTCTTTTTTTCTCTTTCAAGTCATCACGCTGTATATGTGGGCCCATAGGCCGGAGTGACGCCGGGGAGCCTGGAGGGGGATCTCTCTGCGGCTGGTTTGGGTCCTGGCATCTTACAAATAATAAAAAAACGTAAAGCCATTGCAAACATTTCCAGAATGCTTGATGTTTATAGTCTCTATAGAGATGATAAAACTCCTCATTCAGTATAATTCTGTAGAATTCTGCATCATCTGAACACGACAGGAGTTGCTTACATCGTATGATCATTTTATGATGAATGGATCAATAGAGATGCTCCAGAATAGCTTAGAAAGATGTCTGGTTCCATTGACTTACATAGAAAGTAAAGACTATTTTTGTTTTCTTATGTAAAGTTACTATTTTGGAGAATCTTCTTTGGACAGTTTTATTTGATTTGATTTGCTTTTTAAGGCTGAAACAAAGTGAGATAACTGGACAAAAAGAAGATTAAAAATATTTGATTATTATTATTATTGGAGCTGTTGGTGTTATCCAATACGTAGCGTCACTTACCGGCTAGGCTAGCAGCTAAATGCTAACGCCACCTCGCCGTGCTTTAAATACTGACTAATACAAGTTTGTTATTTTAACAAACCGCGTGAATTTAAAGTTATAAACAGTGAAAAGCGGCTCGCAGGCGCTGCGGAGAGAATAAAAGGCTGAACTGGAGGATCAGCAGCGTCTTTGTCTGAGTATCGACTCCTCCCGGCTGGCGATGCCTCAGTGTTGCCACGGACAACGGCTGCTTTTCCGCTCCAGATCACCTTTAGCCACGCCCATCTAGCTCCGCATTCGTGCGCAGTGTTGTCAATCAAATTGTACGTCGTATTGCGATTTGCCTATTGCAGCGTCACTCACCGTAGACGTGTTTCTATTGGCTGTGCGTCCGAGTGGGCGGGTCTCGGGAATTAAAGCAGTGTAGACAGAGAGATCAGCAACAAGTGGATTTTATATGTTCGGTAGTTTCGACTTTGTGGTTCTTGAGCGCTTTTATGGAACCGGATCCGCTCCGGGCCGCGTTAACGCGCTGAACTGGACCTTGTTGTGGCTTTGGTTGTGTGTCTAACTTGGTCCGAGTCCTGGTCGCGTGCGCTGAGCGGATTAACGCTGAAACTCGGGGATTTTGCCCAAGTTTGATATGCACGCGATCTGGAGCGCCGCGTGACCTCTCGTGCAAACAGGGGTCGTTTTTTGGGGTCGCCGTTGTTGCGATAGAGTGGACAGGCGAGTGACCCCCGTGGACAGAGATGTCTGACGCTGGCTCTGATGAAGATGCAGCTCTGAGGGAGGAAGGGGTCTCGGGGGGATCCGTGCGGAAGGTGGGTGACCTGACAGGAGCGGGGGTCTCTTAATACTACACAGTTATAATAATTAATCTGTTACTTTCAGAGTCTGTGTTCAGGTTTTAATTCTGGGGTCCATTCAGTCGCTACGGGTTATTACAGAGCGAGGGCTGCACAAATGATCGCTTCTTAATCGTTATAATATCGCGATATTTGGGATTTGCAATTGCTGAACATGCAGGTACTTTTTATTTATGTACTGTAATATAATTCACGATTTCCACGACCTTGTATAACATACCATGTCACATTAACAGGGCACGTATGGCGTCACAGACGTATAGACAAAAATCAATAAAACCAGTATTCCAGTATTTTTCTATTAGTTTCAATAACCCACTGTTAATGTCTGATGCGCATAAGCTGATAGTTTAAAAGTCTTTATCTGATCAATAAATGGATTTTCACCACATGTGATTAGAACAGATGTAAATAATCAGACATACAATACAAAGTAACATGAATATGTTATTGTGAGAGAAGTAGATCAGATCTTGATCCAGTTTGAAGAACAAAGTTAGGTTCCAGATTTCTCCTGGACGCCCCAGACATTGTATGAATGTGTTCAGTTCCTTCAGCAGCAAATCTTGATTTATCTTAATGAAGTACTGAGCAGTCAAAGCAGGTATTAGATCAGAACTGATAATAATACTGGGTTGTTTAGGAGAAGCTTGGAAAGAGTTAATAAACACACTGATGTATGAAAAACACTACTTACTCTATTAATACTGATTAATATTTAATAATAAAGTGTAAAACACTACTTACTCTATTAATACTGTTTAATATTTAATAATAAAGTACTTCCTGTATAAAAAATGGTTATTTAACTACAAAGTGGAGTCACATTATTATGACCACCAGCTAATATCCAGAGTGACCGCCGTGTACAGCACTGACAGCAGCTAGACGGACTGGGGGACTCAGTAAGGTCCTGGTAGGAGGTCACAGGTATCTGGAGGTATCATGCTGACTGCAATGCATCCCACAGCTGCTGGAGGGAGCGTGGAGGAGGATCCATAGAGCCAACACCTCCATCCAGGTGCTCCCACAGATACTCAACTGGGTTCAAGTCTGGGGAATTAGGGGCCCAGGGTAGTACTTGGAAGTCTCTGTCAGCTCTTCCAACCAGTGTGGGACATTTCTAGTCATGTGACGTGTTTCATTGTCTTTCTGGAAGATCCCATTCGCCCCAGAGAAGACCATCAGCATGTATAGTAAACGTGATCTGCAAGGATGGATTCAGACCCAAATGGGTTGAGAGTGTCTTCCACATGGATGAGTGGGTCCGGAGAATGACACCGAAACGTTCCCCAGACCGGAACACTGACACCTACATGCTGCTGCCGTCCAAATTAGGAAGTGGTCATAATAATGTGACTCCACTGTATATATACACTACCGCTCAAAAGTTTAGGATCACTTTAGAATTTCATTCACTGTTAATGTAAGTGTATCAGATGATTTTTAAAGAATAAAAATGTTTGTATTAAAGTCTGTTTTTGGTATAGAGGCTTATTTAGCATATAGTCCTATTATCAGCAACTGGACCCACACACAGCTGATATGCTGTAGAGACCCTGGTGCTCAGTGACCTGCTGAGATATAAATATACATGTGTATGTGTAAGTGTGTGTATCTGTGTGTGTTTGTTGTTTATAGGGATGTGATCCCCTCGTGTTAACGCAGCGCAGCAAACTTCAGCAGCGACGAGCCAAACTCAACCAACAAATCAACCGTGAGCTCCGACTGAGAACCGGAGCGGAAAATCTCTACAGGTGTGAGTTCATATGGGTGGCTTTGTTGTTAGTGTAGCAGCGGGGGGTCTGTGAGCCTTTCCGTACGGCTCGCTCTACACAAACGACACATCTACACACACACACACACACACACACACACACTCACACTCACATACACACACACACACACACACACACACACACACACACACACACTCACACATCTACACACACACACAAACACACACACTCACACACTCACACACACACACACACACACACACACACACACACACACACACTCACACATCTACACACACACACAAACACACACACTCACACACTCACACACACACACACACACACACACTCACACACACACACACACTCACACATCTACACACACACACACACTCACTCACTTACACACACACACACACACTCACACTCACACTCACACACATACTCACACACACACACACACTCACACACACACACACTCACACACACACACACACACACACTCACACTCACACACACACACACACACACACACACTCACACTCACACACACACACACACACACACACACTCACACATCTACACACATCTACACACACACACACACACACACACCAGTTCTCATACTGACCCATCACAATGTTTATGTTGATGTTCTGCTATCATCTCTATGTTTTTCGTCTCATGGCGGGTGTTTATGTGTAACGTAGGTGTGTCACAGTCACATGACCAGAGGTTTGTGTACGTGTGTGTATCTCAGGGCTACGACTAATCAGAAAGTTAAAGAGACGGTGTCGCTGGAGCTGAGCTTCGTAAACTCAAACCTGCAGCTGCTCAAAGAGGAGCTGGAGGAGCTGAACAGCAGCATGGAGGTCTACCAGACTGAGAGGTATCTGCTCATGATGATCCAGTGGAATCAGCTGAGTACAGATGTTTCTGATGATCAAAGTTTGTTATTCATGGTGTTTAATAACCACAACATGCGCTGCTGTAAACTCAGGAGAGGATTTTGGACGTAGATGCTATAATGACACGTTATTTGTTTCTCTGTCTGAAAGTGAGAAGGTCAACGTTCCTATGATACCACTTGGACTGAAGGAGACGAAGGAAATTGACATGGCTGTTCCTCTTCAGGTGAGATAATTGATCACAGGTAATATCACAAGCTGTGGTTCATAGACAGACGCTTCAAGTGTTGTTTGATGTTTTCTGGTTGAACATCGATTGTGTTTCTTTCAGGACTTCATCAGTGAGCATTATGGTGAAGATGCTTCTCTCTATGTGGCAGAGATCAAAGAGTTTATGGATCTCAGACAGGTACAAAGGCATGCTTGCGTCCACCCTCCTCAAAATTCCTACCAGTTGGATTGATTTGATTCTAAACCAATCAAATGATTAAATCAATCCAGGCTAATTCAGATGTGTGTTGTGATCTCCACCCAGGCCATGCGGACCCCCAGCCGTACTGACGCAGGGCTCGAGCTGCTCATGGAGTACTACAACCAGCTGTACTTCCTGGACCAGCGCTTCTTTGCTCCACACAGAACGCTGGGAGTTCACTTCCACTGGTAGGATCACACACTAACACATCACACACACGGGTGGTCCCGCCCTCACATCAAAGCGCGTGTGTTTGTTATGAAAATGAATGTAACAGCTTGTTGTCCTGCCAGGTATGACTCCCTGACCGGAGTGCCGTCGTGCCAGAGAGCGCTGGCCTTTGAGAAGGGGAGCGTGTTGTTTAACATTGGAGCACTTTACACACAGATCGGTGCGAGACAGGACCGCTCCACCCTGCCTGGGATCCAGAACGCTATCGATGCCTTCCAGAGAGCTGCTGGTACTGCCCTCTACTCAGAGAATCAATAGTGATGTCTGAAACGTCCCTGTTTTGACAGATATACAGTACAAAGTTATTATTTACTCAGTAAACACTTTATTATTAAATATTAAACAGTATTAATAGAGTAAGTAGTGCTTTTACACTTTATTATTAAATATTAATCAGTATTAATAGAGTAAGTAGAGCTTTTACACTTTATTATTAAATATTAATCAGTATTAATAGAGTAAGTAGAGCTTTTACACTTTATTATTTATTAAATATTAAACAGTATTAATAGAGTAAGTAGAGCTTTTACACTTTATTATTAAATATTAATCAGTATTAATAGAGTAAGTAGAGCTTTTACACTTTATTATTAAATATTAATCAGTATTAATAGAGTAAGTAGAGCTTTTACACTTTATTATTAAATATTAATCAGTATTAATAGAGTAAGTAGAGCTTTTACACTTTATTATTTATTAAATATTAAACAGTATTAATAGAGTAAGTAGAGCTTTTACACTTTATTATTAAATATTAATCAGTATTAATAGAGTAAGTAGAGCTTTTACACTTTATTATTAAATATTAATCAGTATTAATAGAGTAAGTAGAGCTTTTACACTTTATTATTTATTAAATATTAAACAGTATTAATAGAGTAAGTAGAGCTTTTACACTTTATTATTAAATATTAATCAGTATTAATAGAGTAAGTAGAGCTTTTACACTTTATTATTAAATATTAATCAGTATTAATAGAGTAAGTAAATCTTTTACACTTTATTATTAAATATTAATCAGTATTAATAGAGTAAGTAGTGTTTTTCATACGTCAGTGTGTTTATTTAACTCTTTCCAAGCTTCTCCTAAACAACCCAGTATTATTATCAGTTCTCATCTAATACCTGCTTTGACTGCTCAGTACTTCATTAAGATAAATCAAGATTTGCTGCTGAAGGAACTGAACACATTCATACAATGTCTGGGGCGTCCAGGAGAAATCTGGAACCTAACTTTGTTCTTCAAACTGGATCAAGATCTGATCTACTTCTCTCACAATAACATATTCATCTTACTTTGTATTGTATGTAGGATTATTTACATCTGTTCTAATCAGATCTGCTGATCTTACTGGTGATCAGACACTTATTGATTAGATAAACTTTTACACTTTTATCAGCTCAGGGGTATATATGTGTGTAATGGTGTATTTGTTCAACAGGTGCATTTCTGTACCTGCAAGAGAATTTCTCTCACGCTCCCAGTCTGGATATGAGTAGCTCTGCACTGAGTATGCTGGTTCGCCTCATGGTTGCTCAGGTACAAAATTATAATAATAATAAAATTTGTTTCTTTTTGTTGATCTGAATTTACTTTAACTTAAATATGTGGTGAGTGAATCCCGTCGTCATCGGGTGAAGGCTGGGTACACCATGAACAGGTCATCAGTCCATCACATGACCAACACACACTCACGCTCACACCTACGGGCAGGTTAGAGTGAGGATCCTAACATGCATGTGTTTGGACTGTGGGAGGAAACCGGAGAACCCGGAGGAACCCACTCAAACACAGAGAGACCATACACACTCCATACAGAACCACCCAGACCGGGAATCCAACCCAGATCATCTTACTGTGAGGAGACAGTACTGACCACTACACCACCATACTGACCACTACACCACCATACTAACCACTACACCACCGTACTAACCACTACACCACCATACTAACCACTACACCACCTTACTAACCACTACACCACCATACTAACCACTACACCACCGTACTAACCACTACACCACCATACTAACCACTACACCACCATACTAACCACTACACCACCGTACTAACCACTACACCACCGTACTAACCACTACACCACCGTACTAACCACTACACCACCATACTGACCACTACACCACCATACTAACCACTACACCACCATACTAACCACTACACCACCGTACTAACCACTACACCACCGTACTAACCACTACACCACCATACTGACCACTACACCACCATACTAACCACTACACCACCGTACTAACCACTATACCACCATACTGACCACTACACCCCCATACTGACCACTACACCACCATACTGACCACTACACCACCATACTGACCACTACACCACCATACTGACCACCACACCACCGTACTAACCACTACACCACCATATTAACCACTACACCACCATACTGACCACTACACCACCATACTAACCACTACACCACCATACTAACCACTACACCACCATACTAACCACTACACCACCATACTGACCACTACACCACCATACTGACCACTACACCACCATACTGACCACTACACCACCATACTAACCACTACACCACCATACTAACCACTACACCACCATACTGACCACTACACCACCATACTAACCACTACACCACCATACTAACCACTACACCACCATACTAACCACTACACCACCGTACTAACCACTACACCACCATACTAACCACTACACCACCATACTAACCATTACACCACCATACTGACCACTACACCACCATACTAACCACTACACCACCATACTGACCACTACACCACCATACTGACCACTACACCACCATACTAACCACTACACCACCATACTGACCACTACACCACCATACTAACCACTACACCACCGTACTAACCACTACACCACCATACTAACCACTACACCACCGTACTAACCACTACACCACCATACTGACCACTACACCACCGTACTAACCACTACACCACCATACTAACCACTACACCACCGTACTAACCACTACACCACCATACTGACCACTACACCACCATACTGACCACTACACCACCATACTAACCACTACACCACCATACTGACCACTACACCACCATACTAACCACTACACCACCGTACTAACCACTACACCACCATACTGACCACTACACCACCATACTGACCACTACACCACCATACTAACCACTACACCACCATACTGACCACTACATTGTGCCCCACCCACATATACCATGTTGGAAAAAGTCTCAAATCTGCCATCAAAAATATTTGTGTAGTGTATGATGTTTTGTGTTGATGTATGTTTTGTGTATTTCAGGGGTGTTTACGTGTGTGTGTGTGTGTGTGTGTGTGTGTGTGTGTGTTGTGTTCTGTGCTGTGTAGGTTCAGGAGTGTGTTTGTGAGAAAGTAACACTCAGTATGGAAGAGGACGACCTCATGTCTAACCTGCAAGCAGCTCAGGAGGCAGCGCGGGTAAACACATAAAAACACTAATACACACAGAGTCAGAGTCAGAGTCAGTGCAGAGTCAGAGTCAGAGTCAGAGTCAGAGTCAGCGTCAGCGTCAGAGTCAGCGTCAGCGTCAGCGTCAGCGTCAGAGTCAGAGTCAGTGTCAGTGTCAGAGTCAGAGTCAGAGTCAGACTCAGAGTCAGAGTCAGAGTCAGCGTCAGCGTCAGCGTCAGCGTCAGAGTCAGAGTCAGCGTCAGCGTCAGAGTCAGAGTCAGTGTCAGAGTCAGAGTCAGCGTCAGAGTCAGCGTCAGCGTCAGCGTCAACGTCAACGTCAGAGTCAGAGTCAGAGTCAGAGTCAGCGTCAGCGTCAGCGTCAGAGTCAGTGTCAGAGTCGGCGTCACTGAGGTTTGTGTGTTTGTTTCAGGTCTCAGACGTGTATTCGCTGGTGCTGCAGGTGATGTCCGTGCCCTTACTGAAGGACTATGTTCCGTTCTCCTGGCTCTCTGTGGTTCAGGTCAAGACTCAGCATTTCAGAGCTCTGGCCCACTACTACACCGCCGCTGCGCTGTGTGACTGCTCGGGTGAGCACACGTTCTGAATCAGGCGACAGAGAGGACACATGTATACATATATATATAAATAATGCCATTACTGTTATTAATATAATATGAACGACTGTCTGTGTTGTGGCTCCGTAGATGTGATTGACAAGGATGAGGATGATGGTTCAGCAGTGAAGGCCCTAATCCACGTCCATACCAGACCTCCAGACAGACTGTACCTGCAGGAGCCCGAGGACAGACTGAGGCTGGGTAAGACCCACTGACCTGTGAACTTAGAATGCATAATTATTTGATATATAATCCAAGCAGAAGTGAGTTATTAACAGATGTAAAATATGATCATGATTAATGTATTTGCAAAACACACAGTGAGGAATGAGGTAAACGTGAGCTGGAGGTCAGGAGACCAGGTTTGTGATTGGAAGGTCTCTGGTCTGATCCCCTGAACTGACAGGACACGGCCCCTTGCATAAGACACCAAACCCCCAACTGACAAAAACTGTCTGTAAAGCACTTTGAGCTGCCACCGATAAGAAAAGTGCTCTATAAATAAGGATTATTATTATAATTATTATTATGATTGTTATAAAGGTTGTATGGCTTGTTTATTATAGCCGTGGCTCCTGTGTAGTGTATGTGTATCGCTCTCTCTCCTGGTTGGGGATCATATGAAGTGTTTCTTTGTTGTTAAGGTAAAGCTCATTTGCGTAAAGCCATCATAAGACACGAGGAGGCGCTGCGTCTCCACGGCGTGTGTAAGATGCTGCGCAAGATGGATATTCTGCAGGAGGTCCTGTCATATGCACACTCACGCTCGCTGGAGAAATACTCCGACATCGATCAAGAGGATGATTTTTGTGAAATCGCAGAAGCTCCAGAGATTCAGTGTGAGTAAACGTGATACATGAATTTAATTCAGTACTAAATTAATTTATACTGTTATTAATCCAGCAGGTGGACTACACTGTTATAGTAACAGCAGGAAAAGTGTTACTGATCAAATTTGAGGATTTAAAATTTAGATTTAAAATATGAACCTGCTGTAACGTATTATCAGATATGCTGAGAAACATAAGTGAGATATATAACTGGGTGTATATGTGTGCTGTTTTAATATTTGCATTGTTGTAAAATTAGTAAATCAGATGTAATTAATAGTGGCTCCGATATTAACAGTTACTCATGATCTCTGAACTCTCTCCTGCAGCTCACACTCATCAGAAGCCTGATATTAAAACCCCGGACTTCAGCTCCGTTAGAGTAACAGACATCTTTCATCGACTGGTAATATTTCATTACCTCCTTTATATTAACATCCATCCGTCCATCCGGGTCACGGGGGAGGGTGGGTGGCTGGAGCCAATCTTAGTGTTAGTTGGACCACTACACCACCGTGCCGCCTGTACATTAACAATGAATAGAAATTATTTTATTTGATACTGATTTACTACATTAATACATATCATTGTTCATTTTCAATGTAAGTCAATGGAACCAGAATTTTTTCCAAGCTATTTTGGAGCCTTTCTATTGGTCCATTCATCATGAAACTCTCACACAGTGTAAACATCAGCTGTTGTGTTTGAATGGTGCAGAAAAATAAATATGGACTAAAACATATGCCGATATATGATATCGAGAGTATTTGGGCTCATACTTGTCAACTCAGCACATACGTGCGGTCCAACTTCATATTAATAAGGTTTCTGCAGCTGCGAACTGAGCTGACGGTTTGTTCCTCTCCTGTAAAGCACATAAAGATCTGAAACATCATTAAAAACGAATAAGTCTGTTGTTAAAGCAACATGTCTCTCCGTCAGTGGCCTGTAGATCACTCCCGACAGGACCGTGCACCCCGAGAACCCTGAGTTACAATAAGATGTTTTAAAGGTGTCAGTGTAAACGTTCCCAGTGAATATGATGTAAATGTGTATCATATTTCATGTCTGATTAGGAAAATATTCCACAACGTCTGCACTAATATCTTTTAGCCTTATTATATATACTATATGGCCTGTAAGAGGATTTTAGTGGACAGATGTTGGAGCTGGATTTTAATATCTGACCATTAACAAAGATTAGCAGCCAGTGGGTGACGAGGGGATTTCAGTTTCATGGGACCCAAATCAAATCAAACCATAATCAAATCACATTTAATCTCTCTTATTGGTTCTTATGTGTACTATATTAATAGTACTAATATTAGTGAATAATGTTCTTCTTATGTGTACTATATTAATAGTATTAATATTAGTGAGTAAGGTTCTTCACTATTTACACTCGTCTCTCAACACATTCACACCTAAACACCTTTATAGTTACACATAGATATATTGAGTTAGGTATATATATATATATATATATATATATATGTTTATCATCTATTTTGCACCATATCTACAGTTGGCGAGTCTGAGGCAGATAAAGAGTTGTGTCTATACAAGAGATAGAATATATATATATATATATATTAGAGATGGAAGGATCGATCGGCTATGTATTGGTATCGGCTGATTTTTAATCAAAATATATATCAGGGATCCACCAATATTTCTCCAGTTTAGCCAATACCGAGAGCCGATCGATGAGCCTAATTTCTGAATTTCCAGCTGGCGTTTTATCCAGGAAGAGGAGCCCTCCGTGAAACCTCATCCGGGCAGGTCTCTGCAATTCCTATCTGAACCACTAGGTGGAAATACATGCTCTTTAATTTTCAACAGACTGACTAAAGCAGCGGCATCGTGAGAAAAGCATGTGCTGATAGAAAACATGTCGTCCGTCCAGTAGTTTGTTACTGTATGTGACTCAGACTCAGACTCAGACTCAGACTCAGACTCATCCAGGACGTTTTTAAATGTGTAAAATCAGCGTCTCTCATGGGAAACAAGACAAAGATATTTAACTCTATTAATCTGATACTAATCTGATACTAATCTGATACAGCACTGCACACAGCTGAATACAGTGAGTATCAGTAACAGCAGAGCTAGCACACACAGCTAACACAAACTAATAACCCAGAAACCCTACAGACCAGATCTGACCGGTACGAACAGAACAGCAGCAGCAATTCAATATTCTACATTTAATTATTACAGATTTAGTTTAAAATAACAGAGTCTGAGTTTAATGACTGCAGTTTGTACTGTATTTATTTAATTATCTTTTTAGTTTTAAATTAAGGGTCTAAATGTAATGATTGCAGTATTGGTGATATTAGTTTGATGTACTTTGTTTATTTATTTTTAATTTTGTTTAAAATATTAAGCTGTTTCATATGAGTTTGTTAAAAATAGTAATAAACCAGTTTAGATCATGTTTCATGACTTGCTTGCACTAATAACTACATGTAGCCCTGCTGTGGTATATAGCCCCGCCCTCGATCGGTATCGGCTATCGGCCGATCTCGCTGAAAGGTGATCAGTGATCGGAATCGGCTTCAAAAACGCTGATCGGTCCATCTCTAATATATATATTATTGACTGTGTGTATGTGTTTATATATACAGGGTCCTCTCTCTGTATTCTGTGCTCGGAATCGATGGGTGGGACGCCACCTGTGTCTGGTTCGGGAAGAGGCGGGGCTTGGTGTCACTCTGCGAGGTGATTCGCCGGTTCTGGTTGCCGGTGTGCTGCCGGGGGGCTGCGCCGCAGTAAGGACGACTACATCATACAAACTGTTTACAGTAAACTCTAAATGAAGAAGAAGCGTGATGATACTATTCTAATGATACTCAATCTAACTAGGCTCCGCCCACAAGCGCCTCTCTTCATAGAGCATGTCGGCAAAATTCCCGTCCGACATTTTTCTCAGAATTCATATTCAGATCATTATTGATTGTAGTTTTGCTTTTGTGTGACTGTCAGGATAGTCAGGTGTATTTATTTGTTGTTGTTGTTGTGTGAGGTTTGAACAGGAAGTGACGTCAGCAGATTTTACATTTAACAAGAATCACAAGTCCTCTCTAGTGGTGTACCCAGCTACAGTGTTGGAGGATCACAAGCTCAGTTCTGTTTGTGATGGGGAGCCCAAGAGGGCATGTCTGGCAGTTTTGGTGTTCAGGTGTCCCAGGTGGTTATTAGGACTCTCATTGATCTGTAGCTGAATTGTTTAGTTTTTTAACTCCAGTTTTGTTGGTTTGACTCACACTCTTGTAAGCGCGTTGGGGTGGTCTCTGACTTATTTTACTTTTTGAATTCCGCCCACCACCTCATGCCCACCACCTCACCCCCCAAAAAGCCTCTATAAAGTTAGGAGATGGTCACATAGTCTCGCTGTAAGCAAATAATAAAAAAATCATCATATCTAACCTGATTGCAGTTGGATGAGGATCACAGGTCAGTTAGCATAATGGAATTTACATAATCCTAACTGGCAGCTATTATGAATCATTAGTAATATTGGTATTAATATATGTAAATCAATTGATGGGCGTAATAACTCTGCTGTGATTTAAATAAACGAATCGTCAGACTCTCCAGAACTGGTGGACCTGTTTGTGTTTCAGGAAGCCGGACTGCGTGAAGGTGATTATATAGTGGCTGTGAATGGTTCGGACTGCCGGTGGGCCGAGCACGCGGAGGTGGTACACGCTCTGAAAAGCTGCTCGGAGAGAGGAGTGGAACTCGACGTCATTACCCTCCATACTCATGAGGTACATACCGTGTCATAACACTTTACTGATGATGTTCGTACATTTACATAACATATACTAAAGATTATTACAGAAAATATAGAGATATCATTTTCAATATCGCACAGCCCTAGTGAGCGGTTCATGATGAATGGACCAATAGAAATGCTCTTTATTGGACAGCGATGGTCTAAAACACTGGCCATGAACTAGTCACCCCTGTAGCATCGTGCAGTGTGAGAGAGAGTCTAACTCATGCTTTATTTCTTATAAATAAGAACAATGGCTATTGTCGCAGTCCAAATACATGCAGTCAGTTGAACTGGAAATGCTGAATTGCCCCCAGTTTCATACTCCTGAATCATACTGATATTTCAGAGTTATATAAAGTGCAGTAATATAATCACACTGATAGTATTTTATCCGTATATTTCGATTTAAGTGACTAACATGGAAATGGAAATTAAAATTGTGATTTTTCCACCAATGCTGTGACTCTTTTCCATAATTTAGCAACGGCAGCAGAATGCTCGTCCGGCTCCTCCGTAGGTCGTTAACACGCTCCACTGATTCAGTCTCTCTATTAAAAACTCTTTAAGACAGTGTTTGTGATGAGTTAGGCTATAATCACAGCTCTTTAACGTGAACGACTGTCAGTCAGCTCTAGATTCAGTATTTGTGGTTGAAGATGAATTCAGTGTAACATGTTTTTGGCTCAGGTGGACAGAAGGGCGGCTCCACTGTCCCCCAGCAGCGACGGGGAGACCGCCGGTCAGAAGAGACACAGCAAGGACAACAACGACAGAGGCTCCACCTCTTTACTGAACTGGAGCTGGAGAAGCGGAGGAGGCGGAGTCACAAAGAGACTTGGCAGCACTTTCGGCCTCCCGTTCGGCGGCTTGCGCGAGAGTGAGTCCATGTACTGACAGAGCCCGAGGAGTGAGTCGAGCAGAAGAGAAGCACTAGTGCACTAGTGATCCGTCAGCAGTCATATGACCTGAAATGATGTCAATAAGGTGTAAAGTATTGTGAGAAGGTGGTGGTGTGTTTCACAGAACGAGGCTTTAATGTCTTCACTGTTCAAAGAAAAACAAGTATCTAGTTTACAGGAGAGAACAAACAGGATATTTACTTCCAGTTAGGGCTGGGCGATACGGGAAAAAATCTTATCATGATAATTTTTTATTTCAGTCGATATCGATATATATCACAATATAAATCAAATCACTACTGCCTTTTTACTTTAAGTGAGAAGTGAAGATATCAAAATATCAACATTTCATTCAATTGTTTTTTATCTTCTGATTTATTTTCTATCAAATGTACTATAGAAGATTGCAACAGTATTTCAAATAAATTAAACACACACACACACATATATACATTTTATATATATATCAAGAACAGTATTCACACAGACACTGTGTTAAGCTGGCTGTTGCTGGCCCTTTAAGTTTGGGCTAAGGAAAGGACTCTGGAAAGGAGTTGGTAAAAAATAAAACATGGATTTATCCGGAGCGCGAGCTGCAGCTACAATTAATCACTCACGTTGATCTAACGTTGTGGGAGTGTTCACACAGAAACACAACAGTGTGGTGCTCTGTCAGCTCTGCACAGTGGAGATGATCACAACAGTACAACTGCTACACACCAGACCTTGAAGATCAAACACCCCATAGAGCTTCATCAACACAGCAGCAGGACAGCACCTGTTCACCTGTTTATCTTATCTTATAGATTATTTATAGATTATTAACACGTGTATCATGTTTCTTTCAGGAGTAGTTTAACGTTTTCTGTTATTTTCTCTTATTTTATTCTCTCTGCTCGACTGGGACGACGGTTTGGGGCGGCGCTATTCTCATTCTCATTGGCTGTTCATGTTGTCTCTCAAAACATGGACGGAACCTAATTCTATCGACTACGTCTTATAGTTCTATCGAGGAAACGTTATTTCACAATAATTATCGTTATCGTTTTATCGCCCAGCCCTACTTTCAGTGTGAGTTAATATAAAGAGGATTTATTCTAAATGATTCTGGAGCATTTCTATTGGTCCATTCATCATAAAACTCTTTCTTTGGACAGTAAAGATATTCTGACTGACTGTGTGGACGTATCTCCGGTCATGTGTCCAGACATCGAAAACGTTAAACACTTTACTGTCAGGTTCTGTTCATTAGGCTACATGACACCTACATAAACTTCACATGACAGCAGATGTAACCCTACATAAAGGCTTATATACAGTGGAGTCACATTATTATGACCACCAGCTAATATCCAGAGTGACCACCGTGTGCAGCACAGACAGCAGCTAGACGGACTGGGAGACTCAGTAAGGTCCTGGTAGGTGGTCACAGGTATCTGGAGGTATCATGCTGACTGCAATGCATCCCACAGCTGCTGGAGGGAGCGTGGAGGAGGATCCACAGAGCCAACACCACCATCCAGGTGGTCCCACAGATGCTCAACTGGTTTAAAGTCTGGGGAATTAGGGGTCCAGGGTAGTACTTGGAAGTCTTGGTCAGCTCTTCCAACCAGTGTGGGACATTTCTAGTCGTGTGATCTGTGTCTCATCGTCTTGCTGGAAGATCTCATCCACCCCAGAGAAGACCATCAGCATGTATGGTGTACGTGACCTGCAAGGATGGATTCAGACCCAAATGGGTTGAGAGTATCATCCACATGGACGAGTGGGTCCAGAGAATGCCATGAAAACATTCCCCAGACCAGAATGCTGCCGCCGTCCAAAGTAGGAAGTGGTCATAATAATGTGATTCAAATGTTTATTCCAATAAACGTCCTCTGCTATAGAGGTTACACGTAACAGGTTTGAGCAGCGCTAGCTAAAGTTGCCTTTATGACAGATGCCTATTAGAATAAGCATTTATAATCTAGGGTTATGTCAGTTGTTATGACAAGCTTATGCAGCCTCATATACAGTCCCCTACAGTGAAGTGTGACCCCCATAAGCCTACAGTTTATGGTGCTTTGAGTGATGAAGAGTGTGTACCTGGCAAAACTATCACACCAGCTTTTTTGACATGTTCACTATTTAGAATTTTATAAACTCTAGTCGAGGTCAGTGGTCATAAGTGGACAAGTCGATTAATGGAATGAATTTAGAACAGATGTAGATTTGCACTGAACGAGATTGTTATTGTACTTTTGGCCTACGTTTTTTTTAATATGTCTGTTTGGTGTTGTGTAGAATCACAGTGTGCTTTGCATGTGTTATGTTTTCAGCTCTGATGAACTGCACATTTGCTGTGTGGTCTGCCTTGATGTTTATTTGGTGCCCTCATTTCTGGAGCAGCATACCGAGAAAACTGTGCACGTGGCTTTTAAATGTAGAGAATTTTAATGTATTTTGCAGAATTTAATTTCGTAGAATTTAAGTCACACAATTTCTTCCTTCATATCCATCTCAGTTACAAATCAATGAAAGATGAACGCAGACACTGGACGTACCAACCTCCACTTCAACCCCCTGACTATTTATGGAACTGTGGAATAATTGGAATTTGGGATCCCACCTCATAGTGCTGAGTGGTTTACCGGTTTCGAGGTATGCGAGGACACAGTCCCACTACAGACAGTGGGGAGAGAGACAGAGAGTCAGGTTCAGAGCAGTGATTAAAACGCTGGATAGGAGGTAGTATGTTGCCGAGGCAACAACACTTCAGCCAAAATGCTCTCCCAGCATCTTACCAACACCACCGAGTAAACTGGAAACTGAGCTACACACAGTCGCCCACTTAACAACAACAGGCCTTTAGTCAAATCACACAATGGAGCCATATCTCAGCACAGCGGTGCACTTCATCAGTGATGACTGGGAGTTGCGCAACTATTGCAGACGTCATACTTCCAGGACCACCACACAGGAGAACCAATCGCACAAGGCTTGCACAAAGTAAACCCTATAGTAATCAAAGCCTTCGTTTAAAGCCTTAATGTGTTATAGTCTATGTACACCTGACAGTAGAATATATGTAAATACATATATACCATGATACAATGTGATATACTGTGGTATACCATGAAACCACCAGTCTTTCAATCAATCAATCAATCAATCAAACTTTATTTTATCTTGGAAATACATTGAGGGGTGACCCTCATTTTCAGTGCAGCCGAGCATTTATATTTTAAGGGATTGAAAGCAAAATGAACAAAAATAATAATAATAAATAAAATACAAAATTTGAATTTTAAACATTTAATATAGATGCATAAAAATGTAATAAAATATAAATGTATTTTTTTAGAAAAAATGAATACAAGAATATAAAATAAACAAAATACATAAAAATAAACAAATAATATAATAAAAAATTAAAATACTAATAAAACAATCACAATAAAAAAATAAACATAAAATACATAAAAATAAACAAATAAGATAACAATTTAAATCCTAATAGAAAGATAAACTCATTTAAAACAGTCACAGGCTTTCTGATGGTGACTAGAAACTAGAAGTTTAAAATGGCCCAGTGATCCGAGCGAGCTGAGTTTTAGAGTTTCCTGTAGAGTCTTTAAAAAAACATGATACAAGTGTTTACTCATACCGTCCAGCACTGCCACCTCATCTCCTCCCCGTTTCACAGTCCTATCAGTTCTAATACAGAAACCTGGAGGAGGTCCAGACCTCTAGCTCCTGAACTCCAGCCCAGTCTCAGAGTTCTCTCCCCTAAATCACTCCGTCTTCCCACATACTAGCACCACCACATGAAGGCCCGGCCCATCGAGCGGACCACCAGCATTATGTCATTATGCAAAAAAAATAAAAAAGCAACCCAGAATGTTTACTCACGAGGAAAACAGACAGTGTTATATGATCAAAGTGTGTTAGTATTATATTTGTAAACGATGTTCGTCTGTTATGTATTGTTACTGTAGCTTGTATGCTGGATTTTCATGAATGGTACTTCACATCTACTGGTAGTACAGCCTCCTCACTGGACACTGGTTTTGGGAGGTTCCCAGTTTGTTTTTTTTTTGTTTTTTAGAGGTCAGTTTTTGTTGCAGTAGCCTTTAAACGTAGAGTGATGAACTGAAATTATTCCATTACATTCAGATTTTTATTTGCATGCTTGTTTTGTAGGTAGTCTCTGTTGGAGGCCTGTCTGATTCACTTCAGCACATTTCATCACCCTGTGTATCAGATACAACCACGTCGCAGCAGCTCCAGCTCTGTTTTGTGTCTTAATGACTTTCTATTTATACACAGATTAAAATGCACTGAACGTCTGTCCTGCTGATGACTTATTTTGTTTATATTACTGAACACGCCGGACAGGCTGTCTAGTCTGATGCACTTACTCCCGTGAAGGAAAGGTTGAATATCTTGTTCAGGCCTTGACGTTGGTTTTGTGGTTAGTGTTCTGGAGAAATAAGAAAGATTGCATTTTAAACGTGGGCTGAATTATTGACATTCTTTTAAACGACATATTAATGGAACTGTGTATTTTACCAGCTGCATCTTGCAGCTTCAGGGACTTGCAGGCAGGAGTCCAATAAACATCGTATTCCCATCTGTCATAAATCCAAGTGCGTCTGACAGAGCCACGCAAAATTATGGGAATATTGCTGCACAAATGTGTTTGCATCCTGCACTCAACTGCTCCCCAGATATGTTTTCGTATTGGGAATTAGGTCAGGGTCATTTTCTGGACTGTCTCACAGTCACACTCTCCCGCAGACCTTCTCAATTTATAACGCACGCCGAGCTTCTCGCGTAAAGCAGTGGAGGATTAAAGCGCGGCCTGTTTTACTGAACAGTAAACTCTTTAACGCATGACTTACATCACTGTGGATATTATTTTTGGACTGTAAATGAATAATAAATGAATAATGAACGAATAATACATTTCTCAGTCTTGCCATGTGATTTGGCCACAAGAGGGCAGCATGGCGCTGCTCTAATGGAGACAGGAGCTCTGACACTGGTCATTCCTGAAAACACTCATAGAACAATTTCCTGCTTGGTTCTTTGCGTGGATGTTGATGTGGTTCCTCAGATTGAGGGATAAATGTTCTGTAAATGATTCTGAATAGCACCAAAAATGGTTCTGCTATTAATGCAGTGCTCTTTTTCTAATACAAATATATAATACATAAATACAACACATACAACATATACAACTCAGTTCCTATCAGTCTGAAGAACCATCTCACCATGGAAACAGACAAATATGCATGCAAATGGTTCTATGAGTGTCCATGATCATATGCAGAACCATCACCTTTACTAAAGAACCCTTGAGGAATCATCTTTTGAGAGAGCTATAGAGGCTCTATGGACTATATATCTCTATCTAGTATCACAGATGATTTAAAGTAATGTACTTCTGGCTCAGTGGAAGGTACAAACCCAATTTGATGCCTGCAACACATTCCAAAAGAGTTGGGACAGCCCCAGTTTATTACTAGGAATATTCTGAAATGTTAAAAACATCATAAAGAATGGATCCAGTTTTAATCTATATCTATAATAATCTAACATCTTAAGAATAATGTTCCTCTGTGAGGAGTTTAAGCATTTCAGCCTCTATGGTGTACAACATCATCAAAATATTACACTACGACTCCAGAAATGCCTAATGAGTGCCTGTGACCTTTGACCTCTCAGACAGTACTGCCTTAAGCCAGTCGAGACCTGACCAGCGTCCCCTCTGTGTGTTCTGATCTGATGAGTTTATCTTTTATACTATTTATAGAAATAATACTGGACGTCAGGTTTTACAGGTCAGAGAAGAAAAAAACCATCATGACTGTTACTGGCATAACCTTCCAAAGCCGGCGTCTGTTATGGTATGGGGGGGGTTTAAGTGGGGGGGATTAGTTGGGGGGTTGTTTAAGTTAGGGGGTTATTAGTTGGCGGAATGGTATCAGTTGGGGAGGTGGTTTTAGGTGGGTGGGTGGTGTTAATTGCAGGGTGGTATGAGTTGGGGGGTTGGTGTGAATTGGGGCTGTATCAGTTGGGGAGGTGGTATTAGTCAGGGTTTGGTGATAGTTTGGAGGTATTAGTTAGGGGTGGTACTAGTTGAGGGTGATATTAGTGGTGGGGGGGTGAGTTGGGGAGGTATTAGTTGGGGGGATGGGGGGATCTGTGAAAGCACCGTTACCACTGCTCACCTTTGGAACTGACACACGTCGCCTTCTAAACGCCGTCTTTTTCGGAGACGTCCATCCTGAAATCACCCCAACGCCAGGAAGCACTGACCCCCCAACAGCCCACACCTCCGTCTCCCCCAGAAACCGTACGTCTTGATCAGCCCAGCCTTCAGTCTCCAAACAGTCATTAACGCTGTTTAGGAAACAGAACCACAGTAACATCTTTTCCAGTTTCTCTGGAACGTGTTGCAGGAACCAGCATAAAGTTCAGAGTAAAACATGAAATATTGTGTTTTGGCTGAACCTGTTTTTGGAATCATGGCTGCAGCATAAAACAGTAGATACGGTTCCCCATAAAATAAAACAAGATTAAACGTGACATGCTCAACTTTTTATCTTTCACTCATCCGTCTTCTGCTATCTGTTTTATTTTCTAAGAGCTGTTGGCCTAATGGACAGTGTTTCAGTGGGATAAACTCCTCTTTATTAAACACTCGGAGATGAACTCCTGACACGGCTCCAGCAAAAATGTTTTGGTGTCGTGTTTTATCCTCTCTTTAACTTGTGCGCTTTGCTTCCTTCCTTAAGGTCGGCTTATTGCGCCAATTAATAACGGGCTCGCCTACTTGAGCCACGGCTAATGCTTCCAGAGCTTCACCCGGACTCTGCTTTGCCTCACCGCTGATGGCTTGCAGTAAACAAGTGAGCGATCGATCATGGCGGGCTCTCCGAGAGGAGCCTGAGGATCCTGGCCTTAACGAGGCAGGCTTGAGCCTGAGCGCGCCTGTAGCTCGGCGGGAGCGGGCTCGCTGCCAGGACACTGCGAGCAGTTACACTAATGGTTTGTTATTATGACCTTTTCACGTTTCCATTAGTCCTGCTCTTATTTAGCTCGGGTTCTGATTTAACCCCGTGTTCGCTGACTGTGTACAGAACTGAGCTACTTTCACTGTGTGGTGCACTATTATGGAGGACTGTCACTCTGAGAACATACCCTGTGACTGAACTCAGCAATATTTACTTACACTGCGTTATTACTGATTATATAGCAGCCTGTAATAACACTGTTATATAGTGTAATAGTGAGAGTTACAGTACTCAGAACTATAAACCTGTAATAACACCGTTATATAGTGTAATAGTGAGAGTTACAGTACACAGAACTATAAACCTGTAATAACACTGTTATATAGTGTAATAGTGAGAGTTACAGTACTCAGAACTATAAACCTGTAATAACACTGATATATAGTGTAACAGTGAGAGTTCAGTACTCAGAACTGTAAACCTGTAATAACGCTGTTATATAGTGTAATAGTGAGAGTTCAGTACTCAGAACTGTAAACCTGTAATAACACTGTTATATAGTGTAATAGTGAGAGTTCAGTACTCAGAACTGTAAACCTGTAATAACACCGTTATATAGTGTAACAGTGAGAGTTCAGTACTCAGAACTGTAAACTTGTAATAACACTGTTATATAGTGTAACAGTGAGAGTTCAGTACTCAGAACTGTAAACCTGTAATAACACTGTTATATAGTGTAATAGTGAGAGTTCAGTACTCAGAACTGTAAACCTGTAATAACACTGTTATATAGTGTAATAGTGAGAGTTCAGTACTCAGAACTATAAACCTGTAATAACACTGTTATATAGTGTAATAGAGTTCAGTATTCAGAACTGTAAACCTGTAATAACACTGTTATATAGTGTAATAGAGTTCAGTATTCAGAACTGTAAACCTGTAATAACACTGTTATATAGTGTACTAGTGAGAGTTCAGTATTCAGAACTGTAAACCTGTAATAACACTGTTCTATAGTGTAATAGTGGGAGTTCAGGACTCAGAACTGTAAACCTGTAATAACACCGTTATATAGTGTAATAGTGGGAGTTCAGTACTCCGAACTATAAACCTGTAATAACACTGTTATATAGTGTAATAGAGTTCAGTACTCAGAACTGTAAACCTGTAATAACACTGTTATATAGTGTAATAGAGTTCAGTACTCAGAACTGTAAACCTGTAATAACACTGTTATATAGTGTAATAGAGTTCAGTACTCAGAACTGTAAACCTGTAATAACACTGTTATATAGTGTAATAGAGTTCAGTACTCAGAACTGTAATCCTGTAATAACGCTGTTATATAGTGTAATAGTGAGAGTTCAGTACTCAGAACTGTAAACCTGTAATAACACTGTTATATAGTGTAATAGTGAGAGTTCAGTATTCAGAACTGTAAACCTGTAATAACACTGTTATATAGTGTAACAGTGAGAGTTCAGTACTCAGACCTGTAAACCTGTAATAACGCTGTTATATAGTGTAATAGTGAGAGTTCAGTACTCAGAACTGTAAACCTGTAATAACACTGTTATATAGTGTAACAGTGAGAGTTCAGTACTCAGAACTGTAAACCTGTAATAACACTGTTATATAGTGTAACAGTGAGAGTTCAGTACTCAGAACTGTAAACCTGTAATAACACTGTTATATAGTGTAATAGTGAGAGTTACAGTACTCAGAACTGTAAACCTGTAATAACACTGTTATATAGTGTAATAGTGAGAGTTACAGTGCTCTCAAGCAAAGCAGAGCTCATTAATTATTCATGAAGTCAACATAGAACAGGATCAGTATCAGTATCGGTATCGGTATCAGGATCAGGATCAGTATCAGGATCAGTATCAGGATCAGGATCAGGATCAGGTTCAGGATCAGTATCAGTATCAGTATCAGGATCAGGATCAGGATCAGTATCAGGATCAGTTTCAGTATCAGTATCAGGATCAGTTTCAGTATCAGGATCAGTATCAGGATCAGTATCAGTATCAGGATCAGGATCAGTTTCAGTATCAGGATCAGTATCAGTATCAGGATCAGTTTCAGTATCAGGATCAGTTTCAGTATCAGTATCAGGATCAGTTTCAGTATCAGGATCAGTATCAGTATCAGGATCAGTATCAGTATCAGGATCAGTTTCAGTATCAGGATCAGTTTCAGTATCAGGATCAGGATCAGGATCAGTTTCAGTATCAGGATCAGTATCAGTATCAGTATCAGGATCAGGATCAGGATCAGTTTCAGTATCAGTATCAGGATTAGTATCAGGATCAGTGACTCTGACCTCTGTTTGTATTACACGTGATTGCTGGTTAACGGTATTAGTTCTTGTTCATGTAGCCAAGATGCTTGAGAAGCAGAGAAAAGTCATCCCATTTTAATGGAGGATTATGGGGAAATAAGCATTTTCTCTTTTAAATAACATGATATTATGAGTAGTGGTCAGTGTGGTCAGAGACGTAAATCAACACTGAAGGTCAATTTTTTGTATGAGGCTCACTTTAACAGTACATCCCAAAATAAACACTCACAATACAGCAGACGTACTTCATCTGAGTCACTACTGGAGGACATTCAGTTCACTCTTACCATCCCACAATGTAGCAGAGCACCCATAATGCACTGTATGCAGACAAATTTGACTTTCTTAACATCAATAAATAACTTTAAATAAATATATGATCTTTTATTAATTAATAGAGTAAGTAGAGCTTTTACACTTTATTATTACATATTAAACAGTATTAATAGAGTAAGTAGAGCTTTTACACTTTATTATTACATATTAAACAGTATTAATAGAGTAAGTAGAGCTTTTACACTTTATTATTAAATATTAATCAGTATTAATAGAGTAAGTAGTGCTTTTACACTTTATTATTAAATATTAATCAGTATTAATAGAGTAAGTAGAGCTTTTACACTTTATTATTAAATATTAATCAGTATTAATAGAGTAAGTAGAGCTTTTACACTTTACTATTAAATATTAAACAGTATTAATAGAGTAAGTAGTGCTTTTACACTTTATTATTAAATATTAATCAGTATTAATAGAGTAAGTAGTGCTTTTACACTTTATTATTAAATATTAATCAGTATTAATAGAGTAAGTAGTGCTTTTACACTTTATTATTAAATATTAATCAGTATTAATAGAGTAAGTAGTGCTTTTACACTTTATTATTAAATATTAATCAGTATTAATAGAGTAAGTAGAGCTTTTACACTTTATTATTAAATATTAATCAGTATTAATAGAGTAAGTAGTGCTTTTACACTTTATTATTAAATATTAATCAGTATTAATAGAGTAAGTAGTGCTTTTACACTTTATTATTAAATATTAATCAGTATTAATAGAGTAAGTAGTATTTTTACACTTTATTATTAAATATTAATCAGTATTAATAGAGTAAGTAGTATTTTTACACTTTATTATTAAATATTAATCAGTATTAATAGAGTAAGTAGTGCTTTTACACTTTATTATTAAATATTAATCAGTATTAATAGAGTAAGTAGTATTTTTACACATTATTATTAAATATTAATCAGTATTAATAGAGTAAGTAGTGTTTTTCATACGTCAGTGTGTTTATTTAACTCTTTCCAAGCTTCTCCTAAACAACCCAGTATTATTATCAGTTCTCATCTAATACCTGCTTTGACTGCTCAGTACTTCATTAAGATAAATCAAGATTTGCTGCTGAAGGAACTGAACACATTCATACAATGTCTGGGGCGTCCAGGAGAAATCTGGAACCTAACTTTGTTCTTCAAACTGGATCAAGATCTGATCTACTTCTCTCACAATAACATCTTCATCTTACTGTGTATTGTATGTCTGATTATTTACATTTAATCAGATCTGCTGCTCTTATTGATCAGATAAAGACCTACGGATAAATGCCCTACGGAGTGAACACAGGGTCGTTTCGAACACAGCCCTGTTATCCAGTACGCGCATGGCACGTGGAGTTGGGGGTGCAGTCCTGAGCCGCGCGGCTGAGTTTGGTGTAAACACGCGGGGCTGTAATGCGCAGACTGTGAGACAAGACACGGCTTTCATCCTTTAACGAGCGGCTCGTGCGGTTTGTCTGTCTCTCCGAGGTCCGCTCGGCGTCTCCGGATTAGGAGTACGTCCCCCGTTCAGGGCGAAAAGGCTGCGCGCGCTCCAAACGCAGACCACATCAGACGCTGCTGAAAGCAGAAGGCTGCTCTGTTAACAGCGGCTCGTGCGTAATTACGTGCGTCTTCACATCTGGACTAATAAATTACTGCAGTTTAATCACATCTGGACTCATAAACGACTGTGATATGCATTTCTGCACGAGCTTCTGTTACAGACACGCGGGAACCGGAAACATCTTCATTAGAAAAAAAATAAAAAAATATTATTTGGACTTTTTACTGAGTTTCAGTTCAGATACAAACGCGAGACTCTGTAAACCAGTTACCTCGCCTATAATACAAACTGTTTCATTAATTACACACATAAATGACTGAAACATGCAGCTGTAAATATATATATATTTTTATTAATTATATTTAATAAACAAAAATGTAGTTATTAAATGTACTGTAAAAACAAATCAGTGTTTTAACTAATAACTAATAAGTAAGTCAAATGTTTATTATAGTAAAATTAAATACACTGTAAGTAATGATTCTATATTTACCTTAAAAAACGTAACATATTGAGCTAATTAAAATTAAAATAATAAATAATAACAGAATGTAAATCACAGATTATTGTTCTGATAACTTACAACAAGAAATTCAATTATCTTAGTAATTAATAAATCTTAGTGTACATGGTTTCCAACACATTCAGATCTAAACCTCGTTATAGCTATAAACACATATATTCAGGTGGGTGTGTTCAAACTTTTGACTGCTAGTGTTTATGCAAATGCAACTGTAAAAATGTTAATATATTAAATTTAGTTTAAACATATAGCATCTGCTTTGTGGTGGTCCTGTATGGTCAGTGGAGCTGATACAGTGGACAGTGAGTGGAGGTCCTGTATGGTCAGTGGAGCTGATACAGTGGACAGTGAGTGGAGCTCCTGTATGGTCAGTGGAGCTGATACAGTGGACAGTGAGTGGAGCTCCTGTAAGGTCAGTGGAGCTGATACAGTGGACAGTGAGTGGAGGTCCTGTTTGGTCAGTGGAGCTGATACAGTGGACAGTGAGTGGAGGTCCTGTATGGTCAGTGGAGCTGATACAGTGGACAGTGAGTGGAGGTCCTGTATGGTCAGTGGAGCTGATACAGTGGACAGTGAGTGTAGGTCCTGTATGGTCAGTGGAGCTGATACAGTGGACAGTGAGTGTAGGTCCTGTATGGTCAGTGGAGCTGATACAGTGGACAGTGAGTGGAGGTCCTGTATGGTCAGTGGAGCTGATACAGTGGACAGTGAGTGGAGGTCCTGTATGGTCAGTGGAGCTGATACAGTGTATATATGGTGTATATGTGTACTTATATACAGTATGCATATACATTGTCCAAATTGAACGTTAATTAGTTGCTGGTTAAAATAGAAGCTGTTTAATGAATTTCACAAATAAATGTTTGAAACATGCAACTGTATAAAATCAATTCAATATAAATAATTAAGTTGTTAATTAATTCCTTAAAAAATAATTCAGTGTTTTAACTAATAACTAATAAAAAGTAAGTCAAATGTATATTATAGTGAATATAAATACACTATAAGTATTGATTCTATGTTAACTTTAAAAAAAACATACATTAACAGAATGAAAATCACAGACTATTGTTCTGATAATTTAGAACTATAAATTAAATTAAATTAAAATTCTAAGACGACCAGGTTACTTACCTGTATAAGTGATATTTATATATAATAATTATCTGTGGTGCATTTATTTCCACTGTATTATAGATTTGACTAAGAAATTTGTGGTATACAAAAATCTATATCTGTATAAAAGCTTTCTTAGCAAAATCAACAGTTCTCTTTAGAACCATGAGCTTGATCTAGAACCCTAAAAACTAAAAAGGGTTCTTCTATTGTTACATACATCATTACAATAACAGAGCCCAGTCTGGTGCTGTATAGAACCATGTTCTCTATCAATCTGAGGAATGATTTCACCCTCTCAGCATGCAGAGAACAGTTTAACCTTATAATTCCAAATAGAACCACTTCTTTTCCTAAGGAACCCTTAAAGAACCAGATATCTTTATGCGTGTGAGCTTTTCTGCTCTGGTAGAAGAAGAACAGTGAACATGTACCGTCCATGCTTCAGACGTGACCAGGTAAAAGTCTTTAATTTATTAAGATCTGCTGAAACTTTCTGTGATGCTACGAAACGCATCAAATCCCAGACTCCTATTCCTAGATGCGGCCTTCCCGAAGCCCAAGCCCACGGAGCCGGACAAACGGTCCAGGATCTCTCTCTGGACGGCCATTCCAGGGCCTGGAGGGACGGACGAAAGCAGCAGTCCCATTAGGTCTCTGAAACTTTCCCATCATCAGCATCTGACGATCATGATATTTCAATTTTTATGTCCGCTGAGTGATGGGACCTGTCAGCAGTGACAGGCAGCTGGAGCTCTCAGCCTACATAACCCACCCGTAACCCAGCAGCAGGTCAGCGCTGAGGGCTCCACATCTCCAGAAATATGATCAGCCGGTCTCACAGGACCGTCCTGCAGGAGATGATACCATAAAATACAGCACGAGAGCTAAAGGCTTTAAATATCTTCTTCTGAGTAGACCAGCGTGAACGATGGTAACCGTGTGTGTGAAGACTTTAAGCTGTATCTGTATCTACACCATCAGTCAAGAGGTTGGACACGCCTCCTCAGGTTCTTCTTATTTGTACTATAATAATAGTAATAATATTAGTGAATAATTGTGAACCCAGTTTTACATACTTTGAACATTCTGACCAGCAGCTTCATGAGGAGCCACATGAGCTGCTTCTCTAACAGGACTGAAGAAGATAGTGTAGATGCTGAGATCTTGTTCTGATAAACAGGTTTGGTGGTTTTATAGCTCTTATAAAAATATACATTCTCATTTTTACATTTAAATACACTCAAATGTTTGTTTTAGTAATATTTGTGTACATGGGCTCCAACTTCACTGTTTACGCTCGTCTCTCAGCACATTCAGATCTAAACCTCTTTATAACTATACACAGATATATTCAGTGAGGTGTCTCCAATCTTTTGACTGGCAGTGTATATAATGTATATGGTAAATGGGATTTTTTAAAATATATATAAAGTCACCAAATGCCACTAAAACACCATCTACTGCTGCGTCCTTACTCTGAACGGTGGAGCAAATTCTTTCTTGTCATTTGTAACATAATTAGTGTCAGTAATTACATGAATTATGATACGTACATGTGATTATGAAGTTATATTATGCTATAATTTGTAAACGATACATGTTACAATATGTAACCCTAATAATATGTCTTTATCACTCAGTGAGCCCATTTACTCTATTATATTATTAATGTGGACACCCTGTACCACATACATCTTTATCTCCTGCCCGCTCTGATACACCCCATTAAGATCATCAGATCATTAACAAACTCTACCTGACATGACTCAGGTGTTTTAGGGCAGGGAACACATAAATGATATATAATAATTATAATAATTAATTATACAGACAGTGCTCCTGATAGATACAAGGAACAGAGTTTGTAAGTAAGAATTAAATATTAAAAATTAAAACCTATGGTTGCAAAAAATTCTTTTTATGGTCAGTGGTTTCTTAAAATGCTTTAAAAGAAAAAAAAAAACAAACTATAAACATTCTTTAAACCACAACCAACCAGATGTTTAATTCTGCTCCAGGAATAATTCCATACTGACTATTCTATAGTTCTGATCTCCTCACACTTATTCACTAATAATATTAATATTAATATAGTACACAGAAGAAGAACCTTATTCACTAATATTAGTACTATTAATATAGTACACAGAAGAAGAACATTATTCACTAATATTAGTACTATTAATATAGTACACAGAAGAAGAACCTTATTCACTAATATTAGTACTATTAATATAGTACACAGAAGAAGAACATTATTCACTAATATTAGTACTATTAATATAGTACACAGAAGAAGAACATTATTCACTAATATTAGTACTATTAATATAGTACACAGAAGAACCTTATTCACTAATATTAGTACTATTAATATAGTACACAGAAGAAGAACATTATTCACTAATATTAGTACTATTAATATAGTACACAGAAGAAGAACATTATTCACTAATATTAGTACTATTAATATAGTACACAGAAGAACCTTATTCACTAATATTAGTACTATTAATATAGTACACAGAAGAAGAACCTTATTCACTAATATTAGTACTATTGATATAGTACACAGAAGAAGAACCTTATTCACTAATATTAGTACTATTAATATAGTACACAGAAGAAGAACCTTATTCACTAATATTAGTACTATTAATATAGTACACAGAAGAAGAACATTATTCACTAATATTAGTACTATTAATATAGTACACAGAAGAAGAACATTATTCACTAATATTAGTACTATTAATATAGTACACAGAAGGAGAACCTGAGGAGGTTCTTCTTACACTGTGTCACTCTGGCTCTATACTTGATTTGGCTAATTAAGAGTTCAAATGATCTTCAACAGTCAACAACCATGAGCTCCTGTTAGCAGCTGAGTGAGGATCTGGGAAGCTGACGATGCTACAAAGCAGAGGAAACTATCTGAGTGCTCCAGTCCACAGTGTCCACTGACTAAAGGTCCTTGCTCGAAAGGTGGTTAATGGAAACTGGTGGACGTCCAGACTCGATACGACAGACCTAGCGAACTCAGGACGTGCATGGAACATCTGACACATAGAAAACCATCTACAGAAGCCAGAGAAAACTTTTGAAGACCTAAAGTCAAATGGAACGCAAACACTAAAAGGTAGAAGAAAAACAGGACCAGCATCTGATGAAAGGAACACCGTGCTGACTGTTAAACCTGGGGTTGGTTGTGTGTTATACTTATTTAACCCTCACAGTTCAAAGCCCTGAACATGATCCAGTAGATCTTAACCCTGCTGCACATGCAAGAAGGTCCAATAACATCGCAGACGGGTTCTAGGGGGTGGAGTTTTGGGTCAAACTGGCTATAATAAGAATAGAAGGTACTGATTTAATAGAGTGATCAAATATTTGCATGTGCAACCACGAGTACAGTTTTTAGTTTATCAAATCTGTGCATTAATATTCGATTTATTTGATTCTGCAGCAGCTGTGTTCAGTTTCACTACTGTGTTTGTTTATTATTGTTATTGTTGTGTGTTTGTTTATTATTGTTATATGTGTTGTGTGTTTGTTTGGTGATAAACTGTGGTGAAAGGATGAAGAGGTAAATAAACTCCGAGGATGATGAACGTGTACTGAACTCATTAGGGTTTGTAAATGGTGGCTCAGCGCCACACAGAGGGCTGTGTACAATAGTTCTCCCCATCAAACCTGTGAAAGTTCCTTCCTGAGGAGGTGGGGGGTGTTCGGGAGGAGTGGGGGGCATGTGGCGATTAATTCGACTCCCAGTTTGATCTTTGTGCTCGAGCTTCACTGGTTTTAAATACCTACAAATTAAATCACCTCCAAAGAAACTCCAGCTGACCGACTTGAGAGCGCACGTGATTCTAAACAACCAGGGTTTTAATGCACTCCAGAAAAAATAAGCAGCTAATAAATAAACTCATATTTAAATATTCATTCTTATTGGGTTAATGAGAGACTCTTATTTTGCTCCGGCGCGCTCGCGGCCTGTGGAATGGTCTAAAGAATGTGAAGCAGATTTACACGCGCCCTGTATTTCCAACCTGTCAGCAACAGCACCGACATCTGAGAACTCAGGTGACATACAGGTGATACGGAGCAATGCGTTAGATACTAACGTTTATACAACCATTTAATTAATTAATCATTTAACTGTAACTCATTACACCTGAGAGCACCAACCAAATAAACACATAAATACATAAATAAATAAATAAATAAATAAACACTTACCAAAAACAAACAAGTAGGAAACCTAAAAAAATAAACAAGCTAAAAAATCAAAAGAAAAACAAACACATAAACAGATATATTAAAGTCTATCGTATCTGAGCACACCTTACAAATAAATAAATAAATAAACAAACAAAAATATTTACAGCACTAGCACATCTATTTCAGCCTAAAAAAATTACAATAAATATATAAATAAATAAATAAATATTTTACAGTCTGGCAAATGTGACTGCTCCCTAATCAAACAAGAAACTAAAAATAAATATATTTTTATATTTTTAACGCATTTCTGGCTCCATCCTCCAGAAATGAAACAAATATTTTCAAAGACTGTCCTATCAGAATTCATCCCCACAAATAAAATAAATAAATAAATAAATAAATAAATAAATAAAGTATTTACAAACAATTATTAATATACAAAAACTAGTATATCTGACTACAAAGTTAGATAGATAGATATATAGATAGATAGATAGATAGATAGATAGATAGATAGATAGATAGATAGATAGATAGATAGATAGATAGATAGATAGATAGATAGGTAGATAGATAGATAGTTTTTGTAACTAGTTTTATTTAGACTAGAAGACTGTATTTTACGTCACTGCGCGTGCATATAAGTACCGTTATGCTATACCTGCTGGCTTAGTTCGGTTGGGGGGGCTGGGAAGGTGGGGGGATAACTCTGTGCACTCCTGCAGGCCTCGCGCTGCTCTTCTGGACACTGCTGCGGCCAGAGCTTCTGTCTGCGCGCACCTGGCCCTCCGTGCGTGCTCGAGCTCGACGCGTCTCCCACATCCTCTTCCCTGGATTGTTTTGACTGCTCGCTCGCGGGCGAACCTTACATTTCATCTCTAAATTTAAACCGGAAAAGTGTCACTCGAAAACAGCGCGCGGGCGGCGCTCAGGGTCGCGGAACTTTCCGGCGATGAATCAGGACGTAATGGACGCACAGCAGCTAAAGCGCTCGGGCCCGCGCGCATCTGCAGCCGCGAAGATCATCGGGGTTCAATTAAATACTAGAGTTAAAGTAAAACCGAGTGATGTGATTGGACCGAGTAGAATAATAATAATAATAATAATAATAATAATAATAATAATAATAATAATAATAATAATAATAATATTTGCCGTTGCATATGGCTTTCCCATTTACGCTCTCGCGCTCTATTCGGAGTGCAGTAATAATAGGAGAGTGATGGCTCGCGCTTGTGCATGCGGATGAAGTATCGCCTCTGAAGTTAATTGTGTTGTCGTTTCGGTGGAGAATAGATTTCCTCTGTTTATTATAAGCATAGAGACGGATTTGCGTCACCACGCGACTTGCAGGTTGAGATAAAGTTGCACAAATATTGAAAAAGGAAGTGCTAACAGTCATTATAAAGTGCCCCCTCCCCCCCTCTCGCGCCGGAGGAAATAAGGACCTCTGCTGTTTCCTAAAATACTGAAGCTTCTTCTATTTCTGGAGAACCTCGCAGGAACATCCGCTCATTTAGAGCCGAATCAGAGCCCACCAACAACAGGATGACCTGCATCCAGAACCCCTGCTCGCTAATAATCCCACCGCGAGCCAAGCGGGAGCCACCGCGCTCGCGCACAGCACGCAAAAACACTGAAAAAAAAACCCAAATATATATATATATATATATATATATATATATATATATATATATATATATATATATATATATATATATATATATAGCACTATATATAATAAAATAATAATAATAATAATAATAATAATAATATATACAAATAATACGTGACTGTGACGTTCAGAAAATGTCTAAACTAATTTATTTTTGTTTACAGATTGTTTTTCTCATATTTAGAAATTAAATGTTTATTCTTAATAAGCAGGACTGTCATTGTGCTGAAATTTCAGAATTTGTGAATTCATCCTAATAAAACATTTTAATTTTACTTAAAAAGATTAATTTTAAAAATGAAAACTAAAATTTGCGCAATTCTTCAATTGTTATTATTAATATTAATAATAAAAATCAGATCTGACCTGCGTACAGATTAATACAGTCTACAGATAAAAGATCAAATGATCTGATTAACAGCGCAGACCTGCGGAGAAGCGCGCGGTGCCGGTGAGGTGGACTTTCGTTCTCTCGCTCTGCACGTCCAGAACTCGCTCGAGCGCTTGCTCGGCTGCTACTGGCCACGCGAGAGCCAATCAGCACGCAGAACTCTCGCACTCACGAGAAGTCTGCGGTGTCATTGGCCGCGCGCGAGCCAATGGACGCGCGAGGAGAAACTTGCGCGTTAGAACTTCTTAGACAGCGAGCTGGAGTTTTCATACTGCACGAGCCGTGAAAGACGCGCCACCTCGTTAATCTCGCGTTCCGTGATTGCGCGCGCTGAACGTCGCGATCGCCTCTTTTGTTTTTCTTCTTCTTCCGTCCGTAAAGAAGAGAAGAGCGCCAGAAGAAGAAGAGGAGGAAGAGGAGGAAGAAGACGAAGAAGAAGAGGAGGATGTACACGGCCGGACTGAATCCGTTCTACGCGTCCAACTTCAGCCTGTGGTCTGCGTACTGCTCGGGGGGCTTCGCGGTGGATACGATGAAGAAGCCCTCGTTTTGTATCGCAGACATTCTGCACGTTGGAGACGCCGAGAACATCCCGGGCTCCTCGGCGCTTATGGCCCACATGGGCGGCCGGGCCCCGGTCCACTCCTCCGGCTCTCCGCTCCGGCCGGCCCCGCTCGCTCCGGAGGCGGCCGTGTTCGGAGCGAGGGTGAGCACAGCCACCGCGTACCACAGGCACGGACTACACTTGACCTCTATAGCCAGAACCACCCTCAGCTCCCAGTCGGCGCCGCCGCCGTCCAGCAAAGATCTCAAGTTCGGTATCGATCGGATATTATCCACAGAGTTCGACCCGAAATCGAAAGAGTCGTCTTCGCTGAGAGGTAAGACGGTGGCCGGGGAGTTGTTTGCTGTTTGATCATTACTGTGATTGAAAATCGTCGAAAAGTAATTGTTTTTATGAAATGCTTAAATTTTTAAAAAACGACGCCGGATATTTAGATTGATCCGCCAAATCCGAGGGGTTGAACTGGAACCCCTCTTACGGCCCGTTAGGAGGTGCTTTGGGGGATGATTTTGACCTGGACCACTTTTATTGTTGTCCTAGAACAAACAGGCCATAATTTAAATCTACTTTTTAAAAAAAAAATTAGGGCCAAGTACAAAATTATTAATCACTAATAAATAAATTTATATGCCATGTTTGAAACTTTCCCAGACCCAGATTAAGCCTAAACATATTTAATTATTTGTGTTTGTTTGTTTTAGCATGTTAGGCTTAATCTACGTCCGGAAATAAATGAACCATAATTCTTTCCGTTTACGGAAATTTTAATTTGAAAAAAAAAATAAAATTTACAAAACTTACACGTTTGATTACGCAATTCAAACTACATAAATATATACTGGTTTCTTTCGTCTTGCAACAGACCTCACGTCCATTGTTAGCTCCACGCGCCAGTCAGCAGGCCACGTCTCCGTGCAGCCGAGCCAGTACTTCGCATCCTTAGACCCGGGGATGAGCGATGCCTCTTCCATGATGGGCTCCCTAGGCAGTGCCTCCAGGCAATCAGGGCAGCATCAGTACCAGGATACTTTCCCAGGTGCTGTACAGCCACCCCCCCACCAGCCAAGGCTTTTAAACACACTCACAGCTACAGTGAGGAGCAGTGAGGAGCAGTGAGGAGCCCGTAACCTGGGCGCTGACCTGCTCTGAGTGATGCTGAACCCCGGCTCCTGTGATTGGCGCGTCTGAACGTTCTCGCCTTCTCCTCTTTGTTTGTGGTTTAGGCCCCTACGCGGTTCTCACCAAAGACACGATGCCGCAGACCTACAAGCGAAAGAGGTCCTGGTCCAGAGCCGTGTTCTCCAACCTGCAGAGGAAGGGGCTCGAGAAGCGCTTCGAGATCCAGAAGTACGTCACGAAACCGGACCGGAAGCAGCTGGCTGCGATGCTGGGACTCACGGATGCTCAGGTGGGCCGCGCGAGAGGATGACCACAAGTACCTGTAAATTAATCCAGGGGTCACGTGACTGATCGAGTCACTGAGATTGTAGTCACTAAATTAGATGGGGGTGGACGTATACAACTGGGCCGCGTGATGCGCGTGGAAGCACGTGGGGCATCAATAAAAAAAAAAAACAGGCAGAAGAAAGTTGGTCTCATGAAGTTGCGTCACGCAGATCGTAGCGGAAATGAAAGTCCATTATTGCGAACGATGAAGGGTCATAAGAGCGCCATTGCGAAACACCGCAGTTGGTCTGTTGGCCGTAATCGTTATAATTGCGCCATAATTTTAATTACTGACTAATATTAGTTATTTCGTTGTTGATCAACCTCGTGCACAGCCTTTTAACATTTGAAGGTACATAAACATCACATTTAATTAGATAAACAACAACAACAATATATATATACTACATATACTATATTATTTAATTTAATGTATTTACTCAGATCAGTCAGAGCTATTGCGTTAACCTCTCGGCCAGCGCGCGCTAATCTCTGCGTCTGTGTCCAGGTCAAGGTGTGGTTCCAGAACCGCCGGATGAAGTGGAGACACTCTAAGGAGGCGCAGGCGCAGAAGGACAAGGAGAAGGAGCAGGCCGACAAGTCCGCCACCGAGGAGGAGCAGAAAGCGCACGAGGACTCGGAGGGCGAGAGCGAGCCCAGCGAGTCCGAGCCGGAGGACGACGCCGAGGACAAGCGCGACGGAACCGTGTCGGAACTGAGCAAACCCAGCGTCATCATGGCCGGACCGCTTCCGGCCGAGAGCGCGGCCGCCAACAGCGCGGCTACAGACTTACCTGCGCCTGCGCAGATGCTGCTATGAGCCCGAAAACTCACTCCGACCAGAACCGAACTCTTCTGAGATCAGTACCACCCCGGGTCTTAACGGAGAGAGAGAGAGCAGTCCGTCCCGTGAGGTCCACCTGGACGCTGGTGCCACGCGCGTGCTATTTTTTAATTTTTTATTTTTGCGCGCGCTCGAGGGAAAAACAGTGCTCTTCGTTGTTTCTGCCTGAACCACTTCACCTGATGTTCACCTGATGTTCACCTGGGGGTTCTTACGCAGTGCTATCTTAAAGTTGAGGAACTTGATTGTGTACATATATATATAAATATAAATATAATGTTAGTAGGCATTTGCACTGAAGATGTAAATAAAAGTGTTACTTTTATTCTTATTACAGTGTTGATCGAAATTATTGACACATTGGCTGAAAGATTCAGGGCTAAAAATCAAATAGCAGCGATGTAGATCAAATAATCAATAATACAGGTACATATATATATATATATATATATATATATATATATATATATATATATATATATATATATATATATATAATGTATTTCCTTCGATTATTATTATTATTATTATTATTATTATTATTATTATTATTATTATTATTATTATTATAGGAAAAATAAGATAGTATCATTCATTGTTATTGTAAATAGTTTAAATTGCTGTACAGCTGTATAAACTATCTGAGTTAATTCCATATTAGATCATAAGGCTGAGATGAATCGCCGGGCTAGTCTGGAAGACCCTCTAAAACTGGCTAATGTAACAGTGCTGAGACCCCCGCTCTCTACAGAAACATGCCAGTTGAGGAAATTTGGCGTCTAACAATAAACAGAGCGCGAGGAGGCGGGATTTATAGTTTGTGTACATTAACTGGCTCCAGATATCAGCAGCAGAAAGGATGCGCGTGCTTTATGAATCCAGACTCAGATCTGCGAATGAAAGTCTGCTCCATTTATGGACTCCGCGCGCCTCTGCCGCAATCTCAGCGAGAGGCAACGAGGCAGCGTGTTTAATGTCAGTGTCTGTTAAACACGCGCTGAAGCGCGAGATCAATTCAGCTCAGCGCGTGCAAATCATTTATATAAGATCAGTGTATATAAGATACATATAAGAACAACAACATGCAAATATATAAGATCAGAATTTATATAACATTAGTGTATATGTATGATCAGCATTTATATAAGATCAGTGTACATATAAGACAACATCTATATAAGATCATCATTTATACAAAATCAGTGTGTATATGTAAGATTGTAAATATATAAAATCAGCGTCTATCAAACATTAGAGTATATATAAGATCAGAGTATATATAAGATGAGCAATTATATAAGATCAGCGTATATACAAGACCAGCTTCTATACAAGATCTACTACTATATAAAACCAGCGTATATATAAGATTAGAGTTAATATAACATCAGCATCTATACAATACCAGAGTCTATATAAGATCAGTGTATATATAAGATCAGCTACTATATAAAAGCAGTGTATGTGTAAGATGAGAGTTAATATAACATCAGTGCCTATACAATACCAGAGTCTATATAAGATCAGCTACTATATAAGACCAGCTACTATATAAGATCAGCTACTATATAAGACCAGCTACTATATAAGATCAGTGTATATATAAGACCGGCTACTATATAAGATCAGTGTATATATAAGATCAGCTACTATATAAGACCAGCTATTATATAAGATCAGCTACTATATAAGACCAGCTACTATATAAGATCAGCTACTATATAAGATCAGCTACTATATAAGATCAGTGTATATATAAAATCAGTGTATATATAAGATCAGTGTATATATAAGACCAGCTACTATATAAGATCAGTGTATATATAAGATCAGCTACTATATAAGATCAGCTACTATATAAGATCAGTGTATATATAAAATCAGTGTATATATAAGATCAGTGTATATATAAGATCAGCTACTATATAAGATCAGTGTATATATAAAATCAGTGTATATATAAGATCAGTGTATATATAAGACCAGCTACTATATAAGATCAGCTACTATATAAGATCAGCTACTGTATAAGATCAGTGTATATATAAGATCAGCTACTATATAAGATCAGCTACTGTATAAGATCAGTGTATATATAAGATCAGCTACTATATAAGATCAGCTACTGTATATGATCAGTGTATATATAAGATCAGCTACTATTTAAGATCAGTGTATATATAAGATCAGCTACTATATAAGATCAGTGTATATATATAAGATCAGCTACTATGTAAGAGCAAAGTATATATAAGATCAGCTACTATATAAGACCAGTGTATATATATGATCAGTGTATATATAAGATCAGCTACTATATAAGATCAGCTACTATATAAGATCAGCTACTATATAAGATCAGCTACTGTATAAGATCAGTGTATATATAAGATCAGCTACTATATAAGATCAGTGTATATATAAGATCAGCTACTATATAAGATCAGTGTATATATATAAGATCAGCTACTATGTAAGAGCAAAGTATATATAAGATCAGCTACTATATAAGACCAGTGTATATATATGATCAGTGTATATATAAGATCAGCTACTATATAAGATCAGCTACTATATAAGATCAGCTACTATATAAGATCAGTGTATATATAAGATCAGTGTATATATATGATCAGTGTATATATAAGATCAGTGTATATATATGATCAGTGTATATATAAGATCAGCTACTGTATAAGATCAGTGTTCTCCTGTAAACAGTGTGTCTGGTTCTCTAAGACTGTTCGAGCAGTTTGTTTTGCAGTCGGGTCAGACGTAGACAAGCTCTCCTGAAGAAGAATGAAGAGCGAGCAGGAAGGACTATTTAAACCTCAGTAATATATCATCACTCATAAGACTCATAATAACTCTGAAGGGAGCTCAATAACGCTGGTCAGTCTCAACACAGCTCGTCTGTTCGGTTTTAAATCACAACAAAAAGCAAAAAAGCTAATTTAGAACTGGCTTTGAGGAAACGTGCAGGAGATTAATGCAGAACTGAAACCATTTGGGTTTTAAAGCTGAAAAAAGGAATATTTTTGTTTTTGGTATTGATTACTTTAGGATTAAACATATTAATATACACTGAGCAGTGCTGCTCAAAAGTCAATAGCCAAGCTTCATTTATTCTGTTCATATAAAATCTACTCTGTAAAAACTGGTGATCTGTTTTCAGCCTGAATCTCAAAAACATTCATGTTAATTATTTAAACAAAAATATTAGTAAAGGATAAAAATAAAAATAGCTGCCAGCAATCATGCATCAAGTAAATACCATCATGCTCGCTGGCTTTCCCAGTTATCCACCAGATACCAGGTTAGATAAGATACATACAGTGTTTTCAGAATATATATTCAGCTACTAAAATGTCCCCTTCATTTACAGTAATGTAAATATTTGTAATTATATCCATTTAGAATTAAGATAAAGAGACTGAACTTCATTGCTGTGCAATCTCACCCTCACCAACAACCAGCCGTGACCTTCTCATAACTTCACAGAGGCTCATAAGGTTTCTGAGAGTATCATCTCTCCACTGTGTGACTTTACTGACATTCAGAACTGATCACCCTTACTTACTGATATAAAGAAATATATCATGGAACATTAGTATAACCCCTAGTTATATATATTGGATAAAACTGTGTGCGTGTTTGAATGTATGTGTATGTGTGTGTGTGTATGTATATGTGTGCATGTATGTGTGTATGTGTGTGCATGTATGTATGTGTATGTATGTATGTATGTGTGTGTATGTATATGTGTGCATGTATGTATGTGTATGTGTGTGTGTGTATGTGTGTGTATGTATGTGTGTATGTGTGTGTATGTATGTGTGTGTGTGTGTATGTGTGTGTGTATGTATATGTGTGCATGTATGTGTGTATGTGTGTGTATGTATGTGTGTGTGTATGTGTGTGTGTGTGTGTGTGTGTGTGTGTGTATGTATATGTGTGCATGTATGTGTGTATGTGTGTGTGTGTATGTATGTGTGTGTATGTATGTGTGTGCGTGTGTGTATGTGTGTGTGTATGTATATGTGTGCATGTATGTGTGTGTATGCATGTGTGTATGTGTGTGTATATGTGTGTGTGTATGTATATGTGTGTATGTGTACGTGTGTGTGTGTGAGTGTGTGTATGTGTGTGTGTATGTGTGTGTGTGTGTGAGTGTGTGTATGTGTGTGTGTGTGTGTGTATGTGTGTGTGTGAGTGTGTGTATGTGTGTGTGTGTGTGTGTGTGTGAGTGTGTGTATGTGTGTGTGTATGTGTGTGTGTGTGTGAGTGTGTGTATGTGTGTGTGTGTGTGTGTGTCTGGGACAGCAACCATAGATATGCAGTGTGTGACAATGTATGAAATAAGAAAAGTGCCTAAGCAGAGGAGGCCCCCGTATTTCTGTATTTATATATATATTGCATATTCACATGTGATGGGTTCTCAGTGATGAGCGAAGGGTTTAAATAATACAGACTGCAGTCGGGAGGAGCGTCAGTGACCTGGAGCCGTCTTTACTGAAGTGTTTGTCGCTGTCCAAAGAAAAATATGGCTCCAACATGGCAACTTTACAGGAGAGAACAAAAACCTTCTTTACTTTCAATGTAAGTTGATGGAACCAGATTTTTTTCCAAGCTATTTTGGAGAATTGTTATTGGTCCACTCATCATCTTACATTAAAAGTAATTACAGTTTTTGGTCTCACCTTTAAAGTTGATTTTTTGGAAATAGTATATATACATATATACTAGAAATATGAAATATGGTTAATTAAAAATATGTATGCATATTTATAATGGGACATATGTATGATTATATATAAAATAATGTATATGTGTGTGTGTGTGTGTGTGTGTGTGTTTTGGGGATTGCACAAGATATAAACTAGTCAGTTTCATGCAAGTACTTAAGCAAAGGAGGCCCCAGTTCAGTGACCCTCCTCCCGACTGCAGTCTGTGCACTATATGATTTAAGCTCCGCTCTTATCACTGCGAGCCCATCACATTACAGCTTTTGGACCGCCTTTATCATAACGGCCGTAATGCCATTTCCAAGTTCAACTGTTCTGACGTCCAGCCATGTCCTCCGTATTCTCCACTGGCCGCTTTAAAGCTCTGATATCAAACACACAGTGTTTCAGGACAGCGGAGCGAGAGACGGGCTAATCGGCTGTGTAAAACAAAGTAATAAAGTTGGGCTGGTTCGGTCCAGGTATGAGCGCTTTTCCATTCACCTCGCTAAACTGCTATGGGCGTCCGAGGAATAGGCGAAAAGAGAGAGCGAGAGAGCGAGAGAGTGAGAGAGTGATGGGGAACATCTCTATAAAGGAGAGCTCTGCTGGGGAATAACTTTCTTTTGTGAATGACTTCACCAAAGACCACCAGAAGCACTCTCTACCATGGGGTCTACTTTCTTCTCCTCCGGAAAGAGGGATGACCTCTTGAGATTGCCAGTTTTTCCGCTTAAGACCACATATTGAATTCCACTTCAGCGTTTAAGCCCCCCACTGCCCCCCCCCCCCCCCACTCCCACCCCTGCTCTCCCTTTCCATTTCATGCAGGAGCACTTTTTACACACATGCACACAAAAATACCGTCCAGATATATTCCTGACCTAATGCAGAAGGTAAGGGCCGCGTAATCGTTTTATGGCTACCGAGTCTCGTTCCTCCGGTCGAGGCCGGCGATGACGACGTGTTCTGGCTCCACGTTCGCAAATAGGGCCTCGTTTTTTCCTTCGGAAACCTCGGGGCCTCTTTATCAGGTGGGCTCCTGCCTGCATCTCTGACGCTATAACTCACGGACGCTGCACGGGTCAGTGTACATGGGTGTGAATCTCAAATTATCCTTCGCGAGGCTGTGAATTATGAGTGCGCGTGCAAACGTGAAATAACAATAACAGCCCGGACGCTTAACATAATACTGCAGGTCGTGATTTGTGAAGTGTCTTAAGAACTTTTTCATGTCCAGTATATGAGAAAGTCCATCTGGGTGTGTACTTAATGTCACTCTGCACCATTAAAAGAGATTTTCATGTGGCCCGGTGACCCGAGCAGGACAATGCAGGAGCTGAACAGCTTAACAGATTTCCTTCTCCGGCTTAAACATTTTGGAAGATGTGGCTGCTTCAGATAAACGAGCGCGCTGTGTGGATTAGCTCGACTCAGGGGACTTCTGCTTTGAGGAATTAGCTGAGAGAACGCTTGTCTAACTAACAGACATCGTCTAATTTAGAAACGAATCAAGCTTAAAGCATTTAGATCCTCTCCTGCCTGAGCTGTCTGCTTTTTGATCACACTGCTGAAACCTTTGGTACAACAAGTCCTTAAGATCAAACAGTTCTTCATTCATATTCAGTATCTCTACAAATAGTAGAACCCAAAGCTAGATATCAGACATGGGACCAAGTCACTGAGTTGCAAGTAACAAGTAAGTCTAACAAAGTCTTGACAATCAAGTCCCGAGTCTTAAACTTGGAGTCCTAGTCAAGTCACCAGATGTAACTTCAATTTAGTATTTAACACAACTGATGCAGTTGATTAGTAGAACATTAAACTAACATTAATATAACATTAACATTTTTAAAGATTCTATTATAACAAAAATAACTTGCATATGAAATTAGATCATTTCAAGCAGTTCTAATCAGTCTGTTCAAGTCTTAAAGCTCAAGTCCGATTCCAAGTCCAAGTCAGTAAAGGTAAAGTCTAAGTCAAGTTGCAAGTCTTCAGTTTAGTGACTCGAGTTGGACTCGAGTCCAGGTCATGTGACTTGAGTCCACACGTCTGCTATATATTCATATTGTAAGGTGTTTATGAAGTAAAGCTGGTTTATTTTTTGTTCTGGAAGGTCTCCTATACATACACAGATGCCGTGTAGTCTGTTGTTCTCTCTCTGAGGTGATGCGCCTGTGCGTCTGCTATGTTGGAGCTATATTAGATCTGTTTATTAACAAATACTCGTGTACTGAGACGTGATGAGATCTCTGAGTTCTGTTATAATCTACAGACGTACATTAATCTAGCCAGGCTGTACAGAAGCTCTCTGTAGCGTTCAGTACTGTTCATAGCTGTGATGGAGCTGGTCGGCCATCTGGAGCAGCAGGACACGTTAAAGACAGAGTTTAGCTCAGAACTCAAAAACCATCACATCCATCAGGAACTCCATCAGAGTGTGAGTCTCTTCTACATCTACTGTACACACAGTAAGAAGAACGAGTTCAGCTTCTCAGCTTCTCACTGAGATCCTCCTTAAACAGGACAGCAGTTAGCACCTGAGGCTGCACCATTTAAGGTGGACCAGGAAAACTGGAGTGAGAAGCTGGTGAATAGAAAGCTGAGTGTGTGAGTAGGTTCTGATCTACTGTTAATGTTAATGATCTATACAAATTACTCACATTAACAATCACTGTAAACACACACACACACACACACTCACTCAGATCTACACACACACTCCAACCACACACTCAGACCTACACACACACACCTACAATACACTCAGACCTACACACACACTCCAACCACACACACAGATCTACACACACACACCTACCATACACTCAGACCTACACACTCAGACCTACACACACACCTACCATACACTCAGATCTACACACACACTCCAACCACACACTCAGACCTACACACACACTCCAACCACACACACAGATCTACACACACACACCTACCATACACTCAGACCTACACACTCAGACCTACACACACACACCTACCAAACACTCAGATCTACACACACACTCCAACCACACACTCAGACCTACACACACACTCCAACCATACACTCAGATCTACACACACACTCCAACCACACACTCAGACCTACACACACACACCTACCATACACTCAGACCTACACACACACACCTACCATACACTCAGATCTACACACACACTCCAACCACACACACAGATCTACACACACACACCTACCATACACTCAGATCTACACACACACACTCCAACCACACACACAGATCTACACACACACACCTACCATACACTCAGACCTACACACACACACCTACCATACACTCAGATCTACACACACACACCTACCATACACTCAGATCTACACACACACTCCAACCACACACTCAGACCTACACACACACTCCAACCATACACTCAGATCTACACACACACTCCAACCACACACTCAGACCTACACACACACACCTACCATACACTCAGACCTACACACACACACCTACCATACACTCAGACCTACACACACACACCTACCATACACTCAGATCTACACACACACTCCAACCACATACACAGATCTACACACACACACCTACCATACACTCAGATCTACACACACACACTCCAACCACACACACAGATCTACACGCACACACCTACCATACACTCAGATCTACACACACACTCCAACCACACACACAGATCTACACACACACACCTACCATACACTCAGATCTACACACACACTCCAACCACACACTCAGACCTACACACACACCTACCATACACTCAGATCTACACACACACTCCAACCACACACACAGATCTACACACACACACCAACCACACACTCAGACCTACACAAACACACTTACCATACACTCAGATCTACACACACACTCCAACCACACACTCAGATCTACACACACACCTACCATATACTCAGATCTACACACACACACCAACCACACGTTCAGATCTACACACACACACCAACCACACGTTCAGATCTACACACACACCACACAAACATGAGTGTCTGTTCTCTCTGATCTGTAGTCCTGTCTCACTCTCTGAGTGTGATATAGTAGAAGCAGTGTAAATCAGGACACTAACTTTCTTAATCTGGTGCTCAGTAAGATATAGAGCTCAGAGAAGAGATGGAACAGTTGGTTTATGTGACAGCTGAAGATGACAGTGGTGACTTCAGGAGTCTTCAGGAGCACCACTGCTGCCGGGAGCGACTGAGTCTGTCCAGGAGAGCCGTGAGAGAGGAGTTTTGGGGAAAGACGAGAGGCCGGCCACCATGGGGCACTGTGTCCTGCACCCATGACAGCAGGAGAAACTCTGGGCGTCCACACACAGCAAGTGTCAGTCAGCCCTGCAGTCAGAGCTATGAAGGAGGAGGATGTGTCACTGTTGCCGGAATGGGAAGCTGGTACATCTGGCTAGGGCTTGTCCGCTGGCCATATCCACAGCAGAACCGAGAGCATCACAAGACCATCACCAAAGCTGGGCGTGCGGCCAGTTAGGGTAGAGCTTGCCCACTGAGGGGTGAAGCTGGCAGGAGAGATCGCTGGCAACAGAGCAGCACAGGCAGCGAACACACTGTGACTGTGGTCGGCCGACATCTATACTAGACCTCCACATCACTGCTCTGATGGATGCGGGACCTTCAGTCACAGCGGCCCAACCAAAAGTGGCACCTGCTGGGTGCAGGTTAGAAGGCATGACTACTGATCTCTGTGTGGTGACCAGTGAGATAGCACCGGTGTTGGGAGTTGACAGCTGACGCTTACAGTCCGATGAAGAAGATTTAGTCTGAATAGAAAGATGAGCATTATAGGCCCAGACGTTCTGAAAAGCAGTAGCTGCTCAATGGACCCAGAGAGTGGCGGGTTGAGGTTCATGGCCAGCCATAGGATGAGGAAGAGCAACTGGTTAGCCAGGGCTTACAGGGGCAGTTGAGGGATGGAGGTTAGGGGTCCAGCCTCGTGACTGGAAGGTCACTGGTTTAATCCCCTGAATCGACAGTACACTCCTGGAGTGCCCTGAAACAAGACACCAAACCCCCAACTGCTTCCCGGGTACTGTGGATAGGGTTGCCCACCACTCCGGACAAGCGTGCTCACTGACCCCTAGTGTGTGTGTATGTGGGTGTTTCACCGCCCCCTAGTGTGTGTGTTCACTAGTGTGTGTGTATGTGGGTGTTTTACTGCCCCTAGTGTGTATTCACTAGTGTGTGTGTATGTGGGTGTTTCACCGCCCCCTAGTGTGTGTGTTCACTAGTGTGTGTGTATGTGGGTGTTTTACTGCCCCTAGTGTGTATTCACTAGTGTGTGTTTGTGATTTTGTATGTGTGTTTATGTGGGTGTTTCACTGACCCCTAGTGTGTGTGTTCACTAGTGTGTGTGTATGTGGGTGTTTCACTGCCCCCTATGCTTGGGGTGTGTATGTGTCGTACATCTAAATGATGTGTTTTAGTAAAAACATCACTTTCATCACTTGTACACTATCAGTCAAAAGTTTGGAGACACCTCCCCAGGTTCTTCTTCTTCTGTGTACTATATTAATAGTACTAATATTAGTGAATAAGGTTCTTCTTCTTCTGTGCACTATATTAATAGTACTAATATTAGTGAATAAGTGTGAGGAGATCAGAACTATAGAATAGTCGGTATGGAATTATTCCTGGAGCAGAATTAAACATCTGGTTGTGTTTAAAGAATGTTTAGAGGGTCTTTTAGAAATGAGCTCATTTGCTCTGATGCAGGTTTACATACTTTGAACATTCTGACCAGCAGCTTCATGAGGAGCCACATGAGCTGCTTCTCTAACAGGACTGAAGAAGATAGTGTAGATGCTGAGATCTTGTTCTGATAAACAGGTTTGGTGGTTTTATAGCTCTTATAAAAATATACATTCTCATTTTTACATTTAAATACACTCAAATGTTTGTTTTAGTAATATTTGTGTACATGAGCTCCAACTTCACTATTTACACTCGTCTTTCAACACATTCACATCCAAACACCTTTATAACTATAAACATATATATTCAGGTGGGTGTGTCCAAATATTTGACTGGTAGTGTATGTGATTCACAGGGTCTATAAAAGCTTTGCCAAAAGGATCCAATGAGTTAGCAGCTGTTAGGGTCTGTTATTATTTAACAATATTGTATGACTGATGTGAATATGAATATCTATAACAGTGAGGAAGTTAAGAAACCACCCACAGTTTCACAGAGTTAAATGGGCTGAAGTTCCTGGAAGGGTATTTATGATGTTTAGTCAGGACTGAATCAGTCGATAATAACGTTTATGCAAATCTCAGTCTTTAGAAAACACCGAGTATGTAGTCATCCCATAAAAACTTAGAGGTGTTAATCTCTCTCACCTCCCAACACTGAGAAAGTAAAAGTGTACAGAGATGGAGGTACGGACTCACAGACGACAGACTTTTTACTACCAGCATAAATCCTCAGTGTTAATGCTGAATGGTCAGTAACAGCAGTTCTCTGTAGACATGTGATGTCTGGTACAGATTAAGTTTATATTTATGTAAAAGAGGATGTAACAGATGTATCTTCTCATTTTTAACATCCTCCATAATGAGCATCTATTCCACGTATACATCTGCAGCTTGGTTCTAGCTTAGCCACGACTGCACTGACCTTATGGTTCACTTTAATTGATGTCAATCAGAGAACTGAATCCTGAGGAGGTCCGCTGACCCATCACTAAAGGAGAAGTCATCATAGGCAATAGCCCAGTGCCTGCTAGTATATATATATATACATACAGCACTCCAAGTTTTATTTACTTGGGGACATTATTAGTATATTTATATATTATATTTATTATTATATTACATTTAAAAAGCTATTTTTCCAGACAGGAAGTTTTTATTTACTTAGTAAACACTTTATTATTAAATATTAAACAGTGTTAATAGAGTAAGTAGAGCTTTTACACTTTATTATTAAATATTAAACAGTATTAATAGAGCAAGTAGAGCTTTTACACTTTATTATTAAATATTAATCAGTATTAATAGAGTAAGTAGTGCTTTTACACTTTATTATTAAATATTAATTAGTATTAATAGAGTAAGTAGAGCTTTTACACTTTATTATTAAATATTAAACAGTATTAATAGAGTAAGTAGAGCTTTTACACTTTATTATTAAATATTAAACAGTATTAATAGAGTAAGTAGTAATTTTACACTTTATTATTAAATATTAAACAGTATTAATAGAGTAAGTAGTACGTTTACACTTTATTATTAAATATTAATCAGTATTAACAGAGTAAGTAAAGCTTTTCCACTTTATTATTAAATATTAATCAGTATTAATAGAGTAAGTAGAGCTTTTCCACTTAATTATTAAATATTAATCAGTATTAATAGAGTAAGTAGTGTTTTTCATACATCAGTGTGTTTATTAACCCTTTCCAAGCTTCTCCTAAACAACCCAGTATTATTATCAGTTCTGATCTAATACCTGCTTTGACTGCTCAGTACTTCATTAAGATAAATCAAGAACTGAACACATTAATACAATGTCTGGGGCGTCCAGGAGAAATCTGGAACCTAACTTTGTTCTTCAAACTGGATCAAGATCTGATCTACTTCTCTCACAATAACATATTCATGTTACTTTGTATTGTATGTCTGATTACACAGTACTCAGTAAATATATATATATAATGTAATGTAAATGTAATGTATTGTACAGATTGAGTGCATATGCATTCTCTCTGTAATATTATAAGAATATTATAAAGGACAGGGCGCAGCTATAATATTCCAGATCTACTTTATAAGCGCTTTACTGATGTGCATATGTTCACCTCAGCTGAAAGCCGATCTGCGCACGCAGGAGCTGTCGCCACGCTCTGAAAACAGCACATTATTGAGTGCTTTTCTAACATGGTCGCAGTTTCCAAGCAACTTGGCTTTGCTTTTCGAAAACCGAGTCCTTGCCAGCCAGTCGGGAGAGGGCGAGGGAAAAAACGCGGCTAAGAGGCATCTAAAGTTAAATTTAAAGATGTGTTTCTCTTGGACGCCTGTCCGCGCGGCCATAAACCAAGGGAGACATTTTCATACTCGACATTTTTCATGGTTTTGCTCCGAGTTTCCTCCCTTCCTTTCTCACTCCACCTTGGCTCCAGTTACCTACTGCTATACCGCCCAGTAGACCACAGTGGAAGGGGGCATCTGCTCCTTGTGAAACCCTCGCGCGGCGGCGGCCCCCGTCTTTGGACGGAGCCTAGTTGTCCTTGGACCGCTTTCTGACTCGGGGGAAACCCTCGGAGACCTTACCACCTGGATGCTGACTACTGAAGAATCCTTTCATCGCCCACCCCGTTCTAAAGTAATGCCTTGCGTGCACACTTAAGTCTAATCGCCGCGTGTTATTGGTACTAATCTAAAGGCTCCCAAGGCCTTCCGCTCTTATTTTTATGTGGCAATAAACGGCCCATATTCGAGATCCTGGATGTTTGGAAAACTGGCCGGTGGTTTTCCTGCCAACTCTGTGGCATATCATCGTTTGCGAGAAAGTGCTTGTAGTTTGTTATTAATTAGTGCTCAGCGCTCCTCCATGAGAGATTCATCATACGCCCTGTCTGGCTCCACGGCAAATGTATTTGTGGACGTTTGCACCAGTGATTATAGCCGCATTTGGACGTCCCGCTGTGATGCAAAACACAAAGATTGGGAACCAAATTACTGTCATCAAAGGTGGAACAGAAACGACGTTCTGCGTTCCTTCTATAATTGAGTGGCCTATGGCTTCTGGATTTATAGCTCCTTTCAACTGAAGCCATCTTGCAGCTCAGCTCTGGCCTGGTCATGACTGTAGTCACCTTACGGGTCATGTTCACTCAGATCTGTCAGACGACTTCATCCCAAGGAGGTCAACGGACCCATCACTGAATCAAAATATACATATTATGCAGAGCTTCTGGACTGCAGTTGATCTGATTCTCTGTATACTTTATTACTCTGTTCTTTAATGATCTGGACCCCCACAGAGCAGATACTATTAGGGAGGTGGGTCATTCTCAGTACTGCAGTGACACTGACGTGGTGGTGGTTTGTTAGTGAGTGGATCAGAGTGTTTAAACACTGAGACTCATCCACCAACCAAAACTATCCGGACAGCAGTGTCCTGTGGGCGGCGTCCTGTGTCCACTGATGAAGAACTAGAGGAACACAAACTGTGCAGCAGCAGATGAGCTACTGTCTCTGACTTTACATCTACAAGGTGGACCAGCAAGTAGTAGGAGTGTCTAATAGAGTGGACAGTGAGTGGACAGTGAGTGGTCACAGTGTTTAAACACTCCAGCAGCAGCACTGCTGTGTCTGATCCACTCACACCAGCACAACACACACTAACTAACACACCACCACCACGTCAGTGTCCCTGCAGTGCTAAGAATGATCCACCTCCCTAATAGTATCTGCTCTGTGGTGGTCCTGTGGGGGTCCTGATCATTAAAGAACAGAGTAATAAAGTATACAGAGAATCAGATGAACTGTAAGGTCTGTAAGTGGAGGTCCTGTATGGTCAGTGGAGCTGATACAGTGGACAGTGAGTGGAGCTCCTGTATGGTCAGTGGAGCCGATACAGTGGACAGTGAGTGGAGGTCCTGTATGGTCAGTGGAGCCGATACAGTGGACAGTGAGTGGAGGTCCTGTATGGTCAGTGGAGCTGATACAGTGGACAGTGAGTGGAGGTCCTGTATGGTCAGTGGAGCTGATACAGTGGACAGTGAGTGGAGGTCCTGTATGGTCAGTGGAGCTGATACAGTGGACAGTGAGAGGAGATATAAGAAGATGGTTTTATTATATATATATATTGTTAGAGAAGGTTAAGCAGTCAAGACTTATAGGAAGACCAGCAGCTGAGCTGACACGAGAGTGGTGGTGAATCGTTTCTATGGTACACCGTGGCTTTTGCACAAACATGATCTTCATGAAACAGGCAGCAGAAGGAACCTTATCTGTGGCCTCATCACAACAGTCATTGTCTGAAGTATTCAAAGTAACATGGAGATAGATTAGAGGCCGCTGGGGGGGAAGGTTTCGCAGCCTGATGAAGGAAAACTGCAGCTCTGTGGTCAAAATCAACAAAGTTATGTTTGGAGAGAAGAAAGAAGAGCAGTTGATGAAAAGAACACCTTGACAGCTGTGAAGCACTGAGGTGGATCTATTAGGCCAGCAGATCAGGAGACACCACTGCCTGGGCAGATAGAAATAAGAATGACAAATTCTGAAAGCAAGAGTGACTCAGTTAGTCAGGACAGTGAAGCTGAACGGAGACTTGCTTCTAAGACACTGATGAAGAACTAGAGGAACACAAACTGAGATCTCTGACTGACACTAACTCAAAGTATGTAAACCTGCATCAGAGCAAATGAGCTCTTTTCTAAAAGACCCTCTAAACATTCTTTAAACACCACCAGATGTTTAATTCTGCTCCAGGAATAATTCCATACCGACTATTCTATAGTTCTGATCTCCTCACACTTATTCACTAATAAAAAAAAACCTGGGGAGGCGTATCTAAACTTTTGACTGATGCATTGCATCGTATAGCATTTCATGGAACCACAGAATTAGTTGCAGCAGTCTGTTGTCATAGTGGTGACTGTGCTTCTTTGTGCAACGTTTGAGGTTTTCTCAGATCCTCATTTTCAGTTTATCATGACATACAGACAGATGAATTTGGGGAAGAGCTGGTGAGGGATAAAACTAAACTCCATCCAGATAAACCAAAGAAGAAAATCATTCCAGCCCAGACGGAGAATATTAGGGAAGTGTCCACTGACTATTAATAGCCGTCGAATTCTGTGCCATCGGATTTATAACGAATGACTTTTGTTTAAACGCTCGGCTGTTTGATTTTTCAAGTGCAAGTCGGAGTCTAGAGGCATTTGTTAAGAATCACTGAGCTCAATCTAATAAACTGTTTGGACTTCAGCACTTATGTCTGAATAAAAGAAGCGCAGAAACACATCGTGCATCTGATAATGATTTGTTTAGAGTGACCCGTGTTTAAAAGCCATGGTAATGGGTTCTAAGTGTTGGGACCACCCCCTTAGGGTCCATCACGGCAACGTTAACACATTCATTCCTCACCAGCTCGGTGATGTTCAAAGGTTTTAAAAGTATTCACAGTCATTACTCAGGTAGAAGTATAGATACTAGGGTTTAAAATACTTTTGAAGAAGTTGAAGTATGAACTGAAGCTCTTTACTCCAGTAAAAGTGTAAAAGTATTGCTATATAAAATTATAAAGTATAAAAGTAAATGTAATGTAAGAAAAAAAACACCATTAAAGACAACAGGGGTCTACAGTGCACTAGCCCACCTCCTTAAAACCCCATTCTTCTAAAAGCCATAATGACTGTAATGTTATATTAAAATGTTAATGTTGATAAGTTTGGGATGCGCTAGGCTTCCTGTTTCAGCTCATATACGCCCATTAAACATGAATGTAGTTTAGTACAATGTAAATATATTAAAGAAGCATATCTGTTACTACTGAACATTAACATGTGTTTCATGGAGCAGAAGATATGATATGAGATATGAGTCGGAGAACATTGAGGGTGCCCCTTATTTACAATGTAGCCGAGCAATATGCATTGTAAAGGGATTGTCAAAGTAAAATGAAATAATAAAAAGACCCAGCATTTGAATAAGATGTAGATACAAAATATTATAAAATAAAATAAGATAAAAACAAATAAGATAAAAATAAGAATTTATAAGTAGAAATCAAATAAAGGTAAGAAAATCAAAGGTAATAAAAAATAAAAACTACAGATAAAAGCGATAAAAGAAAGATAATAAGACAACAGCTAAAAAACACTAGATAAAAAAGGAAATTAAAAGTTAAATAAAATGTTGAATAAAAAAAAGAACTAAAAACTAAATCTAAAAACTAAAATCAGCTAAAACAGTGGCAGGCTGTCTGAAGGTGGTTAGAGACTAGGTCTTTAAATTGAGTGAGTGAGTTCCAGCTCGCTGATGCACTGTAGCTATAAGTATTGTAATGGTGCAAAAACTTCAAAGACATGTTATCAATAATCTTCACTGAAATGTAAATGTACATGAATGAAAACAAACTGAAATTAAATAGGAGTAACAAGACTATGTTTAAAATGTAAGGAGTAGAAAGTATTGATAATGGAGTGTAAATGTAGAAAGTACTGATAATGGAGTGTAAATGTAGGGTGTAGAAAGTACTGATAATGGAGTGTAAATGTAAGGAGTAGAAAGTACTGATAATGGAGTGTAAATGTAGAAAGTACTGATAATGGAGTGTAAATGTAAGGAGTAGAAAGTACTGATAATGGAGTGTAAATGTAAGGAGTAGAAAGTACTGATAATGGAGTGTAAATGTAGAAAGTACTGATAATGGAGTGTAAATGTAGGGTGTAGAAAGTACTGATAATGGAGTGTAAATGTAAGGAGTAGAAAGTACTGATAATGGAGTGTAAATGTAGAAAGTACTGATAATGGAGTGTAAATGTAAGGAGTAGAAAGTACTGATAATGGAGTGTAAATGTAAGGAGTAGAAAGTACTGATAATGGAGTGTAAATGTAGAAAGTACTGATAATGGAGTGTAAATGTAGAAAGTACTGATAATGGAGTGTAAATGTCAGGTGTAGAAAGTACTGATAATGGAGTGTAAATGTAGAAAGTACTGATAATGGAGTGTAAATGTCAGGTGTAGAAAGTACTGATAATGGAGTGTAAATGTAAGGAGTAGAAAGTATTGATAATGGAGTGTAAATGTAGAAAGTACTGATAATGGAGTGTAAATGTAGGGTGTAGAAAGTACTGATAATGGAGTGTAAATGTAAGGAGTAGAAAGTACTGATAATGGAGTGTAAATGTAGAAAGTACTGATAATGGAGTGTAAATGTAAGGAGTAGAAAGTACTGATAATGGAGTGTAAATGTAAGGAGTAGAAAGTACTGATAATGGAGTGTAAATGTAGAAAGTACTAATAATGGAGTGTAAATGTAGAAAGTACTGATAATGGAGTGTAAATGTCAGGTGTAGAAAGTACTGATAATGGAGTGTAAATGTAGAAAGTACTGATAATGGAGTGTAAATGTCAGGTGTAGAAAGTACTGATAATGGAGTGTAAATGTAGAAAGTACTGATAATGGAGTGTAAATGTAGGGTGTAGAAAGTACTGATAATGGAGTGTAAATGTAAGGAGTAGAAAGTACTGATAATGGAGTGTAAATGTAGAAAGTACTGATAATGGAGTGTAAATGTAGGGTGTAGAAAGTACTGATAATGGAGTGTAAATGTAAGGAGTAGAAAGTACTGATAATGGAGTGTAAATGTAAGGAGTAGAAAGTACTGATAATGGAGTGTAAATGTAAGGAGTAGAAAGTACTGATAATGGAGTGTAAATGTAAGGAGTAGAAAGTACTGATAATGGAGTGTAAGTGTAAGGAGTAGAAAGTACTGATAATGGAGTGTAAATGTAAGGAGTAGAAAGTACTGATAATGGAGTGTTAATGTAAGGAGTAGAAAGTACTGATAATGGAGTGTAAATGTAAGGAGTAGAAAGTACTGATAATGGAGTGTAAATGTAAGGAGTAGAAAGTACTGATAATGGAGTGTAAATGTAAGGAGTAGAAAGTACTGATAATGGAGTGTAAATGTAAGGAGTAGAAAGTACTGATAATGGAGTGTAAATGTAAGGTGTAGAAAGTACTGATAATGGAGTGTAAATGTAAGAAGTAGAGAGTACAGATAATGGAGTGTAAATGTAAGGTGTAGAAAGTACTGATAATGGAGTGTAAATGTAAGGTGTAGAAAGTACTGATAATGGAGTGTAAATGTAGAAAGTACTGATAATGGAGTGTAAATGTAAGTAGTAGAAAGTACTGATAATGGAGTGTAAATGTAAGGAGTAGAAAGTACTGATAATGGAGTGTAAATATAGAAAGTACTGATAATGGAGTGTAAATGTAAGTAGTAGTAAAAAGTCAGCTAATAATAATAATTACTCCAGTAAAGTATAAATAACCAACATTTCTACTTAAGTAAGGTAATGAAGTATTTGTACTTTGTTACTTGACACCTCTGGTGATCATCCACTCAGTATCCGAGCCACAGATGCCTAGACTGACCATTACACTGGTCAGACTTCATTCACAGTGCAGTGTGTGTATGTGTGATAGCTCTGCTTTTTAAAGGGGAAGTGAGGACAAACAAGGCATTCGTTTGGTATGACTTGCGATTAGAGCTAAATTTGCCTAATAAGGTGCTGGGAGCTATCACTGACCACCGAAGCGTTGGGCCACACAAGTGCAACCCAAGAACGTGTCTCTGAAGAACAGCTCCACGTTACTTTTCTACCTCGTCTGAAAGCAGCAGCCGCCGTTTACCTTGTATGAAAATGTAACGATGAGTGGACCAATAGAAGTGCTCCGAAACGGCCTGGACAGAATTCTGGTTCCATTGACTTACATTGAAAGTGAAGCAGGGTTCAGGCCTGTGAAGCTGCCCTGCTGGGCTTGTTTTCTAGTTTAGCCCGTGCTGCTGATGTGCTACAGAAGTTGAAGACAGAAATATTTCACAATGAAGCACAAATTCACTGTTTCCATCCGCCTGCTCTCAGAACGAGGAGCAAGGCTGGCCACATTGGTCGTCTGTTACCACAGAAACTCCTGTCCACATGCAGAGGAAAAGAAGGTGAGTGATTTTTAGAAAGTAGTTTGGTTTCACATCTCCTTGCAAATTCCTCATTTGACAGAGTGAAGCATGAGGCAGTCCAGGATTAGCGCTGTTAGCCGTTAGCATTCAGTTTTAACCCCTCAATCTCCACAGACAGTTTAAATGCTATATATTACAGTCCCATATACACCAATCAGATCAGAACCACCTCCTCATATCTACACACACTGTCCACTGTATCAGCTCCACTGACCATACAGGACCTCCACTCACTGTCCACTGTATCAGCTCCACTGACCATACAGGACCTCCCCTCACTGTCCACTGTATCAGCTCCACTGACCATACAGGACCTCCACTCACTGTCCACTGTATCAGCTCCACTGACCATACAGGACCTCCACTCACTGTCCACTGTATCAGCTCCACTGACCATACAGGACCTCCACTTACTGTCCACTGTATCAGCTCCACTGACCATACAGGACCTCCACTCACTGTTCACTGTATCGGCTCCACTGACCATACAGGACCTCCACTCACTGTCCACTGTATCGGCTCCACTGACCATACAGGACCTCCATTCACTGTCCACTGTATCGGCTCCACTGACCATACAGGACCTCCACTCACTGTCCACTGTATCGGCTCCACTGACCATACAGGACCTCCACTCACTGTCCACTGTATCGGCTCCACTGACCATACAGGACATCCACTCACTGTCCACTGTATCAGCTCCACTGATCATACAGGACCTCCACTCACTGTCCACTGTATCAGCTCCACTGACCATACAGGACCTCCACTCACTGTCCACTGTATCAGCTCCACTGACCATACAGGACCTCCACTCACTGTCCACTGTATCGGCTCCACTGACCATACAGGACCTCCACTCACTGTCCACTGTATCGGCTCCACTGACCATACAGGACCTCCACTCACTGTCCACTGTATCGGCTCCACTGACCATACAGGACCTCCATTCACTGTCCACTGTATCGGCTCCACTGACCATACAGGACATCCACTCACTGTCCACTGTATCAGCTCCACTGACCATACAGGACCTCCACTCACTGTCCACTGTATCAGCTCCACTGACCATACAGGACCTCCACTCACTGTCCACTGTATCAGCTCCACTGACCATACAGGAGCTCCACTCACTGTCCACTGTATCAGCTCCACTGACCATACAGGACCTCCACTCACTGTCCACTGTATCAGCTCCACTGACCACACAGGACCTCCATTCACTGTCCACTGTATCAGCTCCACTGACCATACAGGACCTCCACTCACTGTCCACTGTATCAGCTCCACTGACCATACAGGACCTCCACTCACTGTCCACTGTATCAGCTCCACTGACCATACAGGACCTCCACTCACTGTCCACTGTACAAGCTCCACTGACCATACAGGACCTCCACTCACTGTCCACTGTATCAGCTCCACTGACCATACAGGACCTCCACTCACTGTCCACTGTATCAGCTCCACTGACCATACAGGACCTCCACTCACTGTCCACTGTATCGGCTCCACTGACCATACAGGACCTCCACTCACTGTCCACTGTATCAGCTCCACTGACCATACAGGACCTCCATTCACTGTCCACTGTATCAGCTCCACTGACCATACAGGACCTCCACTCACTGTCCACTGTATCAGCTCCACTGACCATACAGGACCTCCACTCACTGTCCACTGTATCAGCTCCACTGACCATACAGGACCTCCACTCACTGTCCACTGTATCAGCTCCACTGACCATACAGGACCTCCATTCACTGTCCACTGTATCAGCTCCACTGACCATACAGGACCTCCACTCACTGTCCACTGTATCAGCTCCACTGAGCATACTGGACCTCCACTCACTGTCCACTGTATCAGCTCCACTGACCATACAGGACCTCCACTCACTGTCCACTGTATCAGCTCCATTGACCATACAGGACCTCCACTCACTGTCCACTGTATCAGCTCCACTGACCATACAGGACCTCCACTCACTGTCCACTGTATCAGCTCCATTGACCATACAGGATCTACACTCATTGTCCACTGTATCAGCTCCACTGACCATACAGGACCTCCACTCACTGTCCACTGTACAAGCTCCACTGACCATACAGGACCTCCACTCACTGTCCACTGTATCAGCTCCACTGACCATACAGGACCTCCACTCACTGTCCACTGTATCAGCTCCACTGACCATACAGGACCTCCACTCACTGTCCACTGTATCAGCTCCACTGACCATACAGGACGTCCACTCACTGTCCACTGTATCAGCTCCACTGACCATACAGGAGCTCCACTCACTGTCCACTGTATCAGCTCCACTGACCATACAGGAGCTCCACTTACAGACTGTAGTTCATCTGATTCTCTGTATACTTTATTACTCTGTTCTTTAATGTTCAGGACCCCCACAGAGCAGATACTATTAGGGAGGTGGTCATTCTCAGCACTGCAGTGACACTGACGTGGTGGTGGTGTGTTAGTTAGTGTGTGTTGTGCTGGTGTGAGTGGATCAGACACAGCAGTGCTGCTGCTGGAGTGTTTAAACTCCTCAGTGTCACTGCTGGACTGAGAATCGTCCACCAACCAAAACTATCCGGACAGCAGTGTCCTGTGGGCGGCGTCCTGTGTCCACTGATGAAGAACTAGAGGAACACAAACTGTGCAGCAGCAGATGAGCTACTGTCTCTGACTTTACATCTACAAGGTGGACCAGCAAGTAGTAGGAGTGTCTCATAGAGTGGACAGTGAGTGGACACAGTTAAAACAATGCCAGTCAGGCTGTTAGAGTGAGTCTGGACCTGCATGTTGACGAGAGGAGGTTTCACGTGTTTACAAACACACTTCCTGGTCTGACAGCCCTGCGCTGCCTGTGTGTGGGGTTGAAGGTCACTCCTCGCAGGGTATGTTGAGGAATCTGTGGCTGTGTGCAGCTGTGCTGGTCATGTGTGGAGATGACTATAAAAGTTTACGAAGCGCAGCTCTGGCCAGCTGCTTAAACGAGGCTACTCCATCAGATGGCTAGCGCTAGTCTCATGTATGCTAGCCTTTGTCCAATGGCTTCCTCGGGCAATGAGGTGTGCTGCCTGTTTTACTGACCCCTCAAATGTACTGCATTTTATATCATCACTGACCAAAGAAAAATCTATCTATTACATTTCATATGAACACGACAGCTGCTCCTCATATCCTGTGAACCTTTCATGATGAATGGACCAATAGGAACGCTCCAAATCCACATCTAATAAAACCTCTTCACATTCACTTACATTGAAAATGTTCTTGTTCTCTCCTAAAGTTACTGTTGTACTTTTATACACTGATCTGATCACCAGTAAGAACAGCAGATCTGATTAGAATAGATGTAAATAGTCAGACATGCAATACAAAGTAAGATGAATATGTTATTGTGAGAGAAGTAGATCAGATCTTGATCCAGTTTGAAGAACAAAGTTAGGTTCCAGATTTCTCCTGGACGCCCCAGACATTGTATGAATGTGTTCAGTTCTTGATTTATCTTAATGAAGTACTGAGCAGTCAAAGCAGGTATTAGATCAGAACTGATAATAATACTGGGTTGTTTAGGAGAAGCTTGGAAAGAGTTAAACAAACACACTGACGTATAGAAAACACTACTTACTCTATTAATACTGATTAATATTTAATAATAAAGTGTAAAAGTACTACTTACTCTATTAATACTGATTAATATTTAATAATAAAGTGTAAAAGTACTACTTACTCTATTAATACTGATTAATATTTAATAATAAAGTGTAAAAGTACTACTTACTCTATTAATACTGATTAATATTTAATAATGAAGTGTAAAAGCACTACTTACTCTATAAATACTGATTAATATTTAATAATAAAGTGTAAAAGCTCTACTTACTCTATTAATACTGTTTAATATTTAATAATAAAGTGTAAAAGCTCTACTTACTCTATTAATACTGATTAATATTTAATAATAAAGTGTAAAAGCTCTACTTACTCTATTAATACTGATTAATATTTAATAATAAAGTGTAAAAGCACTACTTACTCTATTAATACTGATTAATATTTAATAATAAAGTGTAAAAGCTTTACTTACTCTATTAATACTGATTAATATTTAATAATAAAGTGTAAAAGCTCTACTTACTCTATTAATACTGATTAATATTTAATAATAAAGTGTAAAAGTACTACTTACTCTATTAATACTGATTAATATTTAATAATAAAGTGTAAAAGTACTACTTACTCTATTAATACTGATTAATATTTAATAATAAAGTGTAAAAGTACTACTTACTCTATTAATACTGATTAATATTTAATAATAAAGTGTAAAAGCACTACTTACTCTATTAATACTGATTAATATTTAATAATAAAGTGTAAAAGCTCTACTTACTCTATTAATACTGTTTAATATTTAATAATAAAGTGTAAAAGCTCTACTTACTCTATTAATACTGATTAATATTTAATAATAAAGTGTAAAAGCTCTACTTACTCTATTAATACTGATTAATATTTAATAATAAAGTGTAAAAGCACTACTTACTCTATTAATACTGATTAATATTTAATAATAAAGTGTAAAAGCTTTACTTACTCTATTAATACTGATTAATATTTAATAATAAAGTGTAAAAGCTCTACTTACTCTATTAATACTGATTAATATTTAATAATAAAGTGTAAAAGCGCTACTTACTCTATTAATACTGATTAATATTTAATAATAAAGTGTAAAGGCACTACTTACTCTATTAATACTGTTTAATATTTAATAATAAAGTGTAAAAGCTCTATTTACTCTATTAATACTGATTAATATTTAATAATAAAGTGTAAAAGCTTTACTTACTCTATTAATACTGATTAATATTTAATAATAAAGTGTAAAAGCTCTACTTACTCTATTAATACTGATTAATATTTAATAATAAAGTGTAAAAGCGCTACTTACTCTATTAATACTGATTAATATTTAATAATAAAGTGTAAAGGCACTACTTACTCTATTAATACTGTTTAATATTTAATAATAAAGTGTAAAAGCTCTATTTACTCTATTAATACTGATTAATATTTAATAATAAAGTGTAAAAGGTCTACTTACTCTATTAATACTGATTAATATTTAATAATAAATGGTTTACTGAGTAAATAAAAACTTCCTGTCTGAAACAAGTAGCTTTTTATATATAATATAAAGTGATTAAAATAGAAATGCTTGAATGTCACCCAGAGTAAAACCTCTTTACAACATTTTTGGCCTCTACTGTAAACTTACTGATATATTAAAGGTCCATAAACATTATATACACACACGCCATGAAAACTTGTATATTCGGTGCTGATCTTGAATTTGCTGCCGTGTTTGTCTGGACGTTTCTAGTTAATCCGAGTGAGACCCTGAAATGCTCCAGCCGAGTGGGATTAAAACAAGTGATCACATGCAACTCGAGCATGCTATTTCATGCATACTTGTGCAACAGTTTGCTGCAATACCGCATGTATGAAGACAGCTTCAGCAGACCACAACAAACAAGCTGGCCGCAACCAAAAAAATAAAAAAACAAACCCTCTGGCCTGCAAGCGACTAGTTTTCCATACACACGTCTCAGCGTTCCTAGGAAGTTATTCCGGGTGCCGCGTGCGTGTAAACGTACTATGCGCTCCTCCTCCGCACTCTCTACGCTCCTTTATCTCTCTTCGTCTCTCCTCTGGCATATGTTTGAGCTCAGACGCGCAACATCCATCAGCTAATCATTACAACCTCAAGGTCACGACCTCTAGCACTCGGATCATGAAATCTGTCTCTCTCTCTCTCTCTCTCTCTCTCTCTCTTTCTCTCTCCCTCCCTCTCTCCCTCCCTCTCTCCCTCCCTCTCTCCCTCCCTCTCTCCCTCTCTCTCTCCTTCTCTCTCTCTCTCCTCAGCTCGCCATTAACTCTTCCCTACCAAAGGGCTGCTTGATTGAGACATAAAGCAATTTGCTGTGACTGCAGGAAACACAGAGAGGAAATGACTGAGCGCTGCATTGCCTCGAGTGCCACTTCAGGTTATTTATTTGGACAGGGGAAATATTTGGGTGGAATTCCCCCGTCTGCAGAGGTCCCGGACGCAGAGGAGCTGAGCACGTCTGAGGTGTCATGCCGGGGCTGCTGAGACTGCAGAGAGCGCTCCGCTTCCCTGAACCGCCTCTGACCTCTCCCACACGCAAACAAACACAAACAGCACTCCCACTTGTCCCCCCGACCCAATTAGTTTATCTGGCTCCTGACACATTCCAGCACGGCGGCGGGTCGTGTTCACGCACCTTTTCATAACAAAGTATTCGTAACAATCAAAGCCTTGTGAAGGTGCTGCTTTGATTGATCATTAACCTTCAGCTCGTAAGCATCTGGATCCCATCAGGAGCCCTCAGGACGCAACAGCCGAGATCACGGAGCGCTGGGATCCGCCGGCTGCTGGAGGAGTCATACGGGTTCACAGAAAGAAAAGATCACAGCCACTCCATTAACAGATCAGATACTTTACTGATCCCAGAGGAATTATCAATATCTCCACATATAACCCATCCACGCAGTTAAACACTCACACACACACACACACACACTAGTGAACAGTGAAACACTCACACATACCCACATTAGTGAACAGTGAAACACTCACACACACACACTAGTGAACAGTGAAACACTCACACACACACACACTAGTGAACAGTGAAACACAATCACACACACTAGTGAACAGTGAAACACTCACATACACACACACTAGTGAACAGTGAAACACACACACACTAGTGAACAGTGAAACACTCACACACACACACACTAGTGAACAGTGAAACACTCACACACACACTAGTGAACAGTGAAACACTCACACACACACACTAGTGAACAGTGAAACACACACACACTAGTGAACAGTGAAACACACACACACTAGTGAACAGTGAAACACACACACACAAGTGAACAGTGAAACACACACACACACACACTAGTGAACAGTGAAACACACACACACATTAGTGAACAGTGAAACACTCACACACACACACTAGTGAACAGTGAAACACTCACACATACACACACACTAGTGAACAGTGAAACACACACACACTAGTGAACAGTGAAACACTCACACACACACACACTAGTGAACAGTGAAACACTCACACATACACACACACTAGTGAACAGTGAAACACACACACACTAGTGAACAGTGAAACACTCACACACACACACACACTAGTGAACAGTGAAACACTCACACACACACAAGTGAACAGTGAAACACTCACACACACACTAGTGAACAGTGAAACACTCACACATACACACACTAGTGAACCGTGAAACACTCACACACACACACACACACTAGTGAACAGTGAAACACTCACACACACACACACTAGTGAACAGTGAAACACTCACACACACACACACACTAGTGAACAGTGAAACACTCACACACACTATTGAACAGTGAAACACTCACACACACACACACTAGTGAACAGTGAAACATACACACACACTATTGAACAGTGAAACACTCACACACACACACACTAGTGAAGAGTGAAACATACACACACACTATTGAACAGTGAAACACTCACACACACACACACACTAGTGAACAGTGAAACACTCACACACACACACTAGTGAACAGTGAAACACTCACACACACACACACTAGTGAACAGTGAAACACTCACACACACACACACACTAGTGAACAGTGAAACACTCACACACACACACACACACACACTAGTGAACAGTGAAACACTCACACACACACACACTAGTGAACAGTGAAACACTCACACACACACACACACTAGTGAACAGTGAAACACTCACACACACTATTGAACAGTGAAACACTCACACACACACACACTAGTGAACAGTGAAACATACACACACACTATTGAACAGTGAAACACTCACACACACACACTAGTGAACAGTGAAACATACACACACACACTATTGAACAGTGAAACACTCACACACACACACACTAGTGAACAGTGAAACACTCACACACACACACTAGTGAACAGTGAAACACTCACACACACACACACTAGTGAACAGTGAAACACTCACACACACACACACACTAGTGAACAGTGAAACACTCACACACGCACACACACTAGTGAACAGTGAAACACTCACACACACACACACACACACACACACACTAGTGAACAGTGAAACACTCACACATACACACACTAGTGAACAGTGAAAAACTCTCACACACACACACACACACTAGTGAACAGTGAAACACTCACACACACACACACTAGTGAACAGTGAAACACTCACTCACACACACACACACACTAGTGAACAGTGAAACACTCACACATACACACACTAGTGAACAGTGAAACACTCACACATACACACACTAGTGAACAGTGAAACACACACATACACACACACTAGTGAACAGTGAAACACTCACACACACACACACACACACTAGTGAACAGTGAAACACTCACACACACACACACACACACACACACTAGTGAACAGTGAAACACTCACACACACACACTAGTGAACAGTGAAACACTCACACACACACACACACACTAGTGAACAGTTAAACACTCACACACACACACACACACTAGTGAACAGTGAAACACTCACACACACACACACACACACACACACACACACACACACTAGTGAAGAGTGAAACACTCACACATACACACACACTAGTGAACAGTGAAACACTCACACATACACACACTAGTGAACAGTGAAACACTCTCACAAACACACACTAGTGAACAGTGAAACACTCACACACACACACACTACTGAACAGTGAAACACTCACACACACACACACTAGTGAACAGTGAAACACTCACACACACACACACACTAGTGAACAGTGAAACACTCACACATACACACACACTAGTGAACAGTGAAACACTCACACATACACACACTAGTGAACAGTGAAACACTCACACACACATACACACACACACTAGTGAACAGTGAAACACTCACACATACACACACTAGTGAACAGTGAAACACTCACACACACACACACACACACACACTAGTGAACAGTGAAACACTCACACACACACACACACACACACACACTAGTGAACAGTGAAACACTCACACATACACACACTAGTGAACAGTGAAACACTCACACATACACACACTAGTGATCAGTGAAACACACACTAGTGAACATTGAAACACTCACACATACACACACACACACACTAGTGAACAGTGAAACACTCACACACACACTAGTGAACAGTGAAACACTCACACACACACACACACTAGTGAACAGTGAAACACTCACACATACACACACTAGTGAACAGTGAAACACACACATACACAAACACTAGTGAACAGTGAAACACTCACACATACACTAGTGAACAGTGAAAAACTCACACACACTAGTGAACAGTGAAACACTCACACATACACACACGCTAGTGAACAGTCAAACACTCACACATACACACACACTAGTGAACAATGAAACACTCACACATACACACACACTAGTGAACAGTGAAACACTCACATATACACAGACTAGTGAACAGTGAAACACTCACACACACACACTAGTGAACAGTGAAACACTCACACACACACACACACTAGTGAACAGTGAAACACTCACATACACATACACACACTAGTAAACAGTCAAACACTCATATACACATACACACGCTAGTGAACAGTCAAACACTCACATACACACACATGCTAGTGCATAGTGAAACACTCTCATATACACACACACATACACACACTAGTGAACAGTGAAACACTCACACACACACACACACCTTAGTGAACAGTCAAACACTCACACATACACACACACGCTAGTGAACAGTGAAGCACTCACACACACCCACACGCTAATGAACAGTCAAACACTCACATACACACACATGCTAGTGAACAGTGAAACACTCACACGTACACACACATGCTAGTGAACAGTTAAACACTCACATACACACACATGCTAGTGAACAGTCAAACACTCACATATACACACACACTAGTGAACAGTGAAACACTCACATATACACACACACACACTAGTGAACAGTCAAACACTCACACATACACACACCTTAGTGAACAGTCAAACACTCACACACACCCACACGCTAGTGAACAGTCAAACACTCACATACACACACATGCTAGTGAACAGTCAAACACTCACATATACACACACATGCTAGTGAACAGTCAAACACTCACATATACACACACACACTAGTGAACAGTGAAACACTCTCATATACACACAGACGCTAGTAAACAGTGAAACACTCTCATACACACACACACACACACATGCTAGTGAACAGTGAAACACTCACATATACACACACACACTAGTGAACAGTGAAACACTTACATACACACACACACACTAGTGAACAGTGAAACATTTCGTTACTTGACACCTCTGATAGTTATACGCATATATATTCAGGTAGGGGTGCCCAAACTTTTGGCTGGTGGTGGTGTACATGATTCCTCTAAACAATATTCACAAGTCCATCTGTGAGATCTGTGTGAAGGTTTTTAGTATCTACAAGACGCTGACCGCTCTGATGTCTCACAGTGATCTGAATTGAGTAACTGACCTCGGCGTCTGTTCTGGTTCAGCTTGCGTTGCAGTACAGAGTCGCTCTGAATTAAATTTTACCAAAACATGGTTAGAAATCATGATGATTGTTAGAAATCATGATGAGCGCTTTATAACTGCAGCACAAATTGAGGTGGAGCTGAAAATTGAAATAAGAAGTAAACAAAATAGAAGCTACTTCCACTTTACATGTAGACTTTACCTTTACTGACTTGGACCTGGAATCGGACTTGAGCTTTAAGACTTGAAAAGACTCCTATTTTAACATAATTTAAAAGGAGAACTTCAAACAACTGATCATTCTGTATTAAATGGTGCTATAATGCCAGGTAGCAGTTTATCCGTAACCTAGCAACAAGTGAAGTTCTGCAGCCAATCACGGGAAGCTTTGGTGGGCGCCAGTGTTGAATTTGTGTGGAGATGAGAAGCAACACGCTCCCGAAAATAATCCAGTTCAGCTACAAAGATTCTACTGTGACATGCAGGACACGCGGAGTGAAGATCACAGATGGAGCTGCAACCACTTCAAACTCTGTTTCACTTTAGAGACACGAGAAACAGGAAGTCTCTGCTCTGAAGAACAGGAAGTCTCTGCTCTGTATATTCACATACAGCAGTTAGCTAGCTCGCTACATAATGATAAACAGCTAGTGTGGAGGAAGCTCTCTCCCTCTGTTCCTCCTCCTAGATCTTCCACCGTCCACTGAGAACTTCACTGAAACAGTAAAGAGTTTAGGAAGTTCAGCGTCTCAGACAGGAAGTGATCCAGTAGAGCAGAACAGAACAAACACTGATCAGTCCATGCAGAGCTACTGCAGAGTCACACATGCTGGTAGGACTGAAAGACCCGTCCAGATATTAATGGTTATGGTTTAGAATGTGATTATTAAAGTTCCTGTAGGTGTAATTAGTACTAATACTTCATACAGTGCAGTGTTTCTCAGCCTCGGCCTTCCAGACTGGTAATGAGGTGACTGGACTGGTGATTGGACTGGTAATGAGGTGACTGGACTGGTGATGGACTGGTAATGAGGTGATTGGACTGGTAATGAGGTGATTAGAGTAGTAATGGACTGGTAATGAGGTGATTGGACTGGTAATGGACTGGTAATGAGGTGATTGGACTGGTAATGGACTGGTAATGAGGTGATTAGAACTGCTTGAAATGATCTAATTTCATATGCGAGTTGTTTTTGTTATAATATAAACTTTAAAAATGTTAATGTTATATTAATGTTAGTTTAATGTTCTACTAATCAACTGCATAAACTGTGTTAAATACTGAAATGATGATACATCTGGTGACTTGACTAGGACTCTTAGTTTAAGACTCGAGACTTCCTTGTATTGACTTCAGACTTGAGACTTACTTGTTTCTTGCAACCTAGTGACTTGTTCCCATGTCTGATAATATTTAATATAGTGTAATTCTCTAATATCATCTAATATTCTCCATGTAATGGTTTCCTTGAGCTGCATCTAAAGTGTCCTCATATCTTTTAATGTTTTCATTGTCATTCTAGAACTATTGATCCTGCAGTCGGAATGCCTGGCATCCAAAATGACAGCAGGGTCTCCAGGGTGACGTCATCAAATAGAATGTAAAGACTAAAGCTGAAAAATAAATAATCTAAGTAAATAAATAAGCTCTACCCACATACTATTTAGTTAGCTATACTGGTTACTTGGAGCTGCTAGAGTATCTAACGTTACCTGTACTAGCTACTCTCTTTGATCTGGACATCAAACACAAAGTAGATGAAAGGTGTCTCTGTGGAACTTTCAGTTGAAGATGATCTGCTTCAACCAGCACACAGTGATCCACTCACACAGCATGGCTGCTACTTCCAGTCACTGTTGGAGGTTGTGGTGCTAATAAAGGTGGAGCTGCTCGTCTCTTCAGTCTCTTCAGTGTTGAACGCTGAGCTGAAGCTGCTCCATGGTGTCCGAGTGTTGGAGAAACTGTCCGGAGTGAACTTCTAGTAGGAACTTCTAGTAGAAGTTTTGTCCATGCAGACATTCAGACAGATAATAACTCCAGTAAATTAGGATCTGTGTTTGAAGAGCAGTGTTTAAGGTTCTCCGTATGTACAGTTCTATGTACTGAACAGTGTTACAGCATCGCTACAGTGAAAACAGTGTTTCTATTTTTTCATGTATCCAGATTTAACGCGGACTTGGAAATATTTCCTTACGCAGAACTTGTTTCAGAAATCAGAGCCACCAAAACAAACAGCAGCTTAGCCAAAACATCATTGTGTCTCACATTGAGTCGCCCCAAACAACCTCTCGGCCTGTTTCTCTGATTAACAACAACCACAGCACCAGTTCAGACCAGGACAAATAGAGAAGGATAGCTACGCTAAGTTATTCCCACGGTTTGTATATACACTATATGGACAAAAGTATTGGGACATCTACAGGCTCTTGTATTACCCCCATTCTAAATCCATAGACATCAATATGGTAAATCCATAGACATCAATACTGCTATAACAGCTTCTACTCTTCTGGGAGGCTTCCTACAAGATTTTGGAGTGTTTGTGGGAATTTTTGGCCAGAGGAGCATTTATGTGGTCAGACACTGATCTTGGCTGAGAGGATTACCATCTCCATTCTAGTTCATTCCAAAGGTGTTGATGAGGTTGAGGTCAGGACTCTTCCACACCAAAACTCACCCAACCAGCCGTATGGAGCTGCTCTGTGTTCTGGGACAAAGTCAGATCTTTCCCAAACTGTTCCCACAACGCTAAAATCATCCAACCTGTCTGGAACTGAGTTTCCTCGGCCCACCCCTGGAAAACACCCCCATGGCATCATTATCCCTCCTCCACCCAACTTTTCAGTCACAGTGCAGTCAGGCAGGTAAGGTTCTCCTGGTTTTCTCCAAACCCAGACTTGTCAATCAGTCTGTCAGATAGAGAAGCGTGATTGGTCGCTCCACAGAACACGTGTACACTGCTCCAGAGTCCAGCAGCAGAGCTCCGGCGCTTAGTGCTCGGTGATATGAGGCTTGTGTGCAGCTGCTCGGACGTGAAGCTCCACAGTGTTAGTTCTGATGTTAAAGCCAGAGGAGATGTGATCAGATGTTATTGATTATAAAGACTTTTACACACTATGCTCAGGACTCAAAGTCCTCGCTCTGTAGCTTTACCTGCTCTGACACTTCCTGACCGAGTTACTGTGATTCCTAAACGCTTCAATCAAACTCTCACAGCTGGTGGAAATCTAGGAGGGGAGAAGTTTCACTAACTGACATATTGTAACAGTGGATCCTGTTACAGACCACGCTGGAGTTCAGTAGCTCTTTAGAACCTCACACTCTTTCACTAGTGTGTGTAACAGACAGACTGCAGGGTTATCTGCTTGACTACATACATCTGTAGTAACGGAACCAAATGAAACATCTGAACTTTTAGGAGACGTGTCCCAACACTTCTGTCCGTAGAGTGTCTACGAGCAGAGCGTGTTGGACTAATTGCTTTAATGCAGCACCTCTTAATCTTACGTGACAGGACAGACAGTCATCACAAACACAGATAAGTGGGCAGCTGGGGGTTGGGGGTCAGAAGAAGGGAGTGGAGACATGATGGACAAGCCAACCAAGCCTTAACACCATAACTCACTGATGCGATCCACAGAACCGGCCTTTACTTCAGCCGCTTGATTGATTTGGGCCCTAACAGAGATGGACTGCTGTTGATAGGGCGCAGGCAATAGCACAACTGCTCTGGTAAGATATTAACGAGGCGGCTTTAACAGTGACGGATCCTCCATTAGGGCAGAACATGTCTCATTATTAGCCCAGAATAGGTCGTTATCTTTATAGCCCATCTTTCAAACCCCCCCACACACTCACACACTCACACAGCACCAAGCAGTGTGAGTAGATGTTTGTTTGCGAGCTCCGGTTACATTGATGTATCTAAGCTTTACCTCCACCTTCTTCTATAATACTCGGCCGCTCAGCACTCCTGATATTAATGGGAGAGGACGTCTGAGCCAGACAGATGTTGGTCGAGAAAAAAGGAGGGAGAAGACTTAAAACGTGAGTACGTTAGCTATCGCATAAACAGAGATGTTTTAAATGAAGATAGCATTAAATAGTGCGCATGGAGGGGAGGATAGGAAAGGTAGTTTACATTCTCAGCAGAGTAGTCTTGATAACAGGCCAAGAGAAATATGAGCCATTTAAAGCTTGTGCATTAATGTAATTTATTGGGCTCCTACTCTGCTCGAGTACTCTTGGAAGGTGCCCCCGCCCCCCTCCTTTTTCTTAAGGCCCTGAGACAAATGACAGGTCCCACCTCTAGAATGGATGGGAGTGAAAAATCATCCACGGCTCGCTTAAAACAACACCATATTTACAGACTAATAAGTGCAAAAACGTTCCCGGGCCGTTCCGGGCCGCTCCCGGGCCGCTCCCTCCCTCTGATTGGGATTTGAGACCAGAAAGCCTGTTTGATTTACGTCAAGCTATTTGGAAAAGCTTTTCATTTGGAATAAGGCGACGGTTGGCGAAGGGGAGGAGAGGAAACAAAGAGGGTGCGGGGGTGGGGGGTTAATAATTCTCTGTGTACGTCTGGAAGTCTTCCACACATTCCGATTTTTAACCAATCTGAGTCCGAATGGAATGACCCCCGAATTAATGAGGCTCTGTTTTTAAGTTCCACAGCCGAGGTCAAGTAAATCATCCTTTAGGGCTGCACTCCTCCTCTCCGTCTCCAGCTACACATTCTACGATAACGCAGCGACGAGGGGCCTGAGAAGCACCACCTCATCGACACTTTCTGTCTATCCGGCAGGACATATTTCAGCCTCAGCATGCCGGGCCGCTATAAACAGGGCTTTTAGGGGAGGCCGAGGCTCTTGATGAACGACCGAGGGCCGGGCCGAGAGGCGCGGGGTCACTTTCTTTGCTCTGCATTATGGCCCGGCTTGTTGATGTTATACGCATTTCTCTCTCCAGGGGCTTCTCTTTCCCCCCGACAGCTTTTCTTTGAGTACTCTGAAGCTTTTTATACGTGTGATTTAGCAGCACGATTTCCCTTTGAATTAATGCTCGCCTGAAGTAATTGTTAAATCATCCAGGGCGCATTTATACTGTGGAAAATTATGATATCATGGACGTTAATCCAGGCTGCCTAGCGAAGCAACACCTCAGTAACGGCCGCTGCAAATCAATCATGAGAATTTTTACGCAGCGAAATAGATTTGTCACCTCATTTAAAGGCAATTTAACCACCGTATATTCCAATAATTAGTGTTTTACAATTGCGGGGAAAAGAATGACAGCATTCCCCTGCAGGACCTTTCAAGCCCATGCATTTCAGCAGCAGTGGAGGGGTTTTATATGCCAGCCACTATTAATGCTCGATTTACAGGATTTTATTACGACTGCATTCGTCTTAAATCCGTCAGCGCTGCTCTGGCACACGACTGCTTTTTTTTTTTTTTTTTAATCCAACTTATATTCTAATTTATATATATATAACATGATATACACACACACATATATATATATATAAATATATATGTGTGTGTGTGTGTATATCATGTTATAATTATAACGAGCAGCTTCTTGTGTTCTCTTCATATCTCTAACTGCAGCAAAGATAATATTATTAACATTAATATTGCACTGGTCCACAACTACAATACAACACTAACACTTCCTATGAACTATAAATGCATTCATATACAATACCTTAGGATGGCAGGCATATTGTTGTATATACTTAATATCTACTTATTATATTATCATCTATAATGTGCATAACACTTTATAAAACAAGAGTATACTCCAGCAACACTCCATTAAAGGATGTGTATATATATAATGGCAGATATATGAAAGCTGTAAGAACATTGGAGGCATGAATGTTGTGAATGTTACATACATTAATTCTGAATTTGGCAACATATTCACACCGTACGTCATTTTCATATCAATCTAACCTTACTTAGAGCCTGTGGAGACAGCTTATAATGCTTTATAAGGTTTAATGTACTGAAATGTTTATACTTTCTACCAAAAAAACACTTAAAGCCTGCACAGAATGTTTATAATGCTTTATAAGGTTTAATGTACTGAAATGTTTATACTTTCTACCAAAAAAACACTTAAAGCCTGCACAGAATGTTTATAATGCTTTATAAGGTTTAATGTACTGAAATATTTATACTTTCTACCAAAAAAACACTTAAAGCCTGCACAGAATGTTTATAATGCTTTATAAGGTTTAAGGTACTGAAATATTTATACTTTCTACCAAAAAACACTTAAAGCCTGCACAGAATGTTTATAATGCTTTGTAAGGTTTAATGTACTGAAATATTTATACTTTCTACCACAAAAACACTTAAAGCCTGCACAGAATGTTTATAATGCTTTATGAGATTTTATTTCTAAAACAACAATGAAGCTTATTTAACTTTAAACTCTATAATGTGTTATGATGCATCATAACATTAGTGTCTAGAATGTTCTAATGAGCAGATATCATATGAAGTCACATGCTCTTCCAGGTATGCACGTCATTATGACTATTTAAGAGATGTTATGTAAGCGTATGCTGGGTATTATAAGGTGTGACGTAAGCATGCATTTATAGCGCTTTATGAAAGCAGGACTCTTAGGACATGTTGCAGTTAAAACCTTTCCATCTATATAACTTCCAGACATGCGGTGTCATGTATGCCGAACTCCAGGCTATCCTTTATCTTGTTTACAGGATTACTCTCTGGGCAACCGTTAAGCTGATATATGGGTTAACCAGTGTGACGCTTGTCTATATAAATCTAGCTCGTCTGCAATTACAGCCATTACATACTTCAGCCACTTCTAAAATAAACTGCGAGATGATGTCAGTGAGGCGCTCTGAGATTAAGCAGCTCTGCAAACTTCTTGGCTGATGTTTCCAAGGGAACACCTTGATGGCTATAATTACTGTCATGTTACAAGAACGATGAGAGATACCAGAGGCCCAAATAAAACGTAAAATGGTTTTGATATAATAGATGTGTATCTTCTTGTTTAGAAATTCCACAGACCATCTGCTGCTCATCTCCAGGGCCGCGAGGAGCTTCTCTCAGCTTTGTTTGCTTAAGTGCTTCGGTCTGCAGCGCTTAGAGGACATCACAGTTTACTGGTCCTGAGCTTCTCTCGCCGAATTCTAGAGAGACTCAAAAGTCCAGCGTATTATAATTTCACCGTTAGTCGTTTTATTTTACTACAGCATTTCAATGCAGTAGCTGATGTTCACATCGTGTGAGACTTTCATGAAGAATGGACCAATAGAAATGTTCCAAAATAGCTTGGAAAAAAATCGGGTTCCATTGACTTACATTGAACGTTAAGACTTGCCTTCTCCTGTGAAGTTACCATTTTGGAGATACTCATTTTCCTTGGACAGCTACAATATTCTGCACTGCTAACTTCATTTGCATTGTTTCAGTCAGTAATCACAGCAGAAACGTTTAAGCTGATGTGTTAATAACTCTAAGCCTGTGATGGCTGACAGCTTGTCCTCACAACTAACACTCAGGTTCTCATTAATTAGAGGTTAAAAGTAAATAAAAGTAAATAAAAACACGCAATTAATGCAATTTCTCTATGTTTGCAGTCAACTGCCTCATAGCCAAGCTCTTTAATGTTTCCACTATACAATAACAGCACTTGCGGTTGGCTGGGGCAGCTCTATCGGGGTAGTAATATAATTAACCTTGTATGAAATTGTTCTACTTTTCATTTATTTACATGCCACATTGAAAGTGACTGAGCTCTTCTATATGACCCCCTCTATTTTAAATGTCCATCTATGAAGATATGGTTTGCAGCTGTAGTTGTGGCTACTGAGAACAAATAGACTTTTTGTATGTTGCCTTCATCTACACAATTGATAGATGTGTGCAATTTTTCATCACTTGGGGACATTATTATATTTAATAAGCAATTTTTTTCAGACAGGAAGTTTTTTTTACTCAGCAAACAATTATATTATGTAAGTATTAAACAGTATTTATAGAGTAAGTAGTGCTTTTACAATTTATTACTAAATATTAATCAGTATTAATAGAGTAAGTTGATCTTTTACACTTTATTATTTAATATTAAACAGTATTTATAGAGTAAGTAGTGCTTTTACACGTTATTATTAAATATTAATCAGTATTAATAGAGTAAGTAGAGCTTTTACACTTTATTATTAAATATTAAACAGTATTAATAGAGTAAGTAGTGCTTTTACACTTTATTATTAAATATTAATCAGTACTAATAGAGTAAGTAGTGCTTTTACACTTTATTATTAAATATTAATCAGTATTAATAGAGTAAGTAGATCTTTTACACTTTATTATTAAATATTAAACAGTATTAATAGAGTAAGTAGTGCTTTTACACTTTATTATTAAATATTAATCAGTATTAATAGAGTAAGTAGAGCTTTTACACTTTATTATTAAATATTAATCAGTATTAATAGAGTAAGTAGAGCTTTTACACTTTATTATTAAATATTAATCAGTATTAATAGAGTAAGTAGTGCTTTTACACTTTATTATTAAATATTAATCAGTATTAATAGTGTAAGTAGTGCTTTTACACTTAATTATTAAATATTAAACAGTATTAATAGAGTAAGTAGAGCTTTTACACTTTATTATTAAATATTAATCAGTATTAATAGAGTAAGTAGAGCTTTTACACTTTATTATTAAATATTAATCAGTATTAATAGAGTAAGTAGAGCTTTTACACTTTATTATTAAATATTAATCAGTATTAATAGAGTAAGTAGAGCTTTTACACTTTATTATTAAATATTAATCAGTATTAGAAAAGGCTGTAGCTCGACAACTCTGTTCTCATCTACATAAGAACAACATATATGAAAAATTCCAATCTGGTTTTAGGCCACATCACAGCACAGAGACAGCTTTAGTTAAGATAACAAATGATCTTCTTCTTGTCTCTGATCAGGGCCACGTATCTCTACTGGTGTTACTAGATCTAAGTTCAGCTTTTGACACTATAGATCACACTATTCTCTTGGACAGGCTAGAAAATGTGGTTGGAATCACAGGAACAGCGTTATCCTGGTTCACATCTTACCTTAGTGACTGTTTCCAGTTTGTAAATATAAATAATGTATCATCTAATTATACAAGAGTGAAATATGGAGTTCCACAAGGTTCTGTTTTAGGTCCTCTGTTATTTACACTATATATGCTACCATTAGGCTCAGTTATAAATAGACATGGAATTAGTTTCCACTGTTATGCCGATGACACACAGCTGTACATATCAGCCAACCAGATGATAAATCCAGATTAAAGAAGATAGAAGATTGTGTAAGAGATATTAGACTTTGGATGCTACAGAACTTCCTTCTTTTAAACCCAGATAAAACGGAAGTTCTCCTCCTCGACCCAAAGGCTGCTCGGACTAAATGTTCAGATTTAATGTTAAATCTTGCTACTTCTCTGTAGTTCCTGGTTCAGTAGCCAAAAATCTTGGTGTAACAATTGACTCAGATCTGACATTTAATCAACACATCGGTAATATTACAAGAACAGCGTTTCTTCACCTGCGAAACATTTCAAAGTTAAGAAATGCGTTATCTGTGTCTGATGCTGAAAAGTTGATACATGCCTTTATAACCTCAAGGCTAGATTACTGTAATGCATTATTGTCAGGATGCTCCAGCAGGAACCTGAATAAACTTCAGTTAGTTCAGAACGCTGCAGCTAGAGTACTAACTAAAACCAGGAAATTCAATCACATCAGTCCAGTTTTATCAGCGCTACACTGGCTTCCTGTTAAATTCCGTATCGACTATAAAATTCTATTACTGACGTATAAAACCCTGCACGGTCTCACACCGGAGTATCTACAAGATCTAATCTCCTATTATGAACCGCCACGTTCACTCAGATCACAGGATGCTGGTTTTCTAATAGTTCCAAAAATTCAGAAGACTACAATGAGGGGGGGGGGAGAGCTTTTTCCTACAAAGCCCCCAAATTGTGGAATAATCTCCCAGTTAATGTTTGGGACTCTGACACAGTCTCTATATTTAAGTCCAGACTTAAAACGTACTTGTTCAGTTTAGCTTTTGGAGACTGAGCTATGCTTCTCATCCACTGTGTTACTCCAAACTTGAACTAACCTTGTTTTTCTTTCTCCTTCTTTCTGAGGTAATAACTGCCCACCTGTCCTGCCGAATACTGCTGGAGGACGGACCACCAGTACCCCCTTGTTACCTTGTAACCTCTTCATCTGTCATCTGCTGCACCTTGATTGCATCACTGTATCATCCAAATGTAGCACGTGTGCAGCTTCTCTCCTTTTAGTTCATTCTGTTTATAATCAGATCTGTCAGAGTCACCAGCTGCACTCTAAACACTCCATATCCCCCATACTAACCTAAACCAGAACTAACTCAGACTCTGTACTAACCCAGACCAGAACTAACTCAGACTCTGTACTAACACAAACCAGAACTAACTGTCTCTGTACTAACACAAACCAGAACTAACTCAGACTCTGTACTAACACAAACCAGAACTAACTCAGACTCTGTACTAACCCAGACCAGAACTAACTCTGTACTAACCTAAACCAGAACTAACTCAGTCTCTGTACTAACACAAACCAGAACTAACTCAGACTCTGTACTAACCCAGACCAGAACTAACTCAGTCTCTGTACTAACACAAACCAGAACTAACTCAGACTCTGTACTAACCCAGACCAGAACTAACTCTGTACTAACCTAAACCAGAACTAACTCAGTCTCTGTACTAACACAAACCAGAACTAACTCAGACTCTGTACTAACACAAACCAGAACTAACTCAGACTCTGTACTAACCCAGACCAGAACTAACTCTGTACTAACCTAAACCAGAACTAACTCAGTCTCTGTACTAACACAAACCAGAACTAACTCAGACTCTGTACTAACCCAGACCAGAACTAACTCAGTCTCTGTACTAACACAAACCAGAACTAACTCAGACTCTGTACTAACACAAACCAGAACTAAGTCTGTTTTTCTCTCTCTGAGGTAATAACCGCCCACCGGTCCCGTCGAATGCTGTTGGAGGTCCGACTGCCAGGGCCTCCTCATCACCTGGCACCAAACAGCTCTCCTCTCTCTGCTACACCTCGACTCCTCTGTACTAACCCAAACCAGAACTAACTTTGTTTTTCGTTTCTCTCTCTCTCTCTCTCTCTCTCTCTCTCTCTCTCTCTCTCTGAGGTAATAACCACCCACCTGTCCCGCCGAAAACTGTAAAAGACAGACCACCAGGGCCCCCCCGTCACCTGGCTCCAACCAACGCCCCTCTCCATTTGTGCCATTTGCTCCACCTTGACTGCATCACAGTATCACCCACCTGATGTAGCACCTGTACAGCTTTTAAAGCTTTTACCTTCAAACTCAGCTTTAGTTATACTTCAAGTACTGTTCGACCAGAGGAGGATGGGTCTCCCCTTGTGAGTCTGGTTCCTCCCAAGGTTTCTTCCTCCAGTTGAGGAGGTGTTGTTGCCACTGTTGCTCACAAGGGATAAAGTGTGTGATTTTATGTTTTTCATGCTTTAAAATTCCTGTAAAGCTGCTTTGTGACAACACTGTTGTAAAAAGCGCTATACAAATAAACTTGACTTGACTTGACTATTAATAGAGTAAGTAATGCTTTTACACTTTATTATTAAATATTAATCAGTATTAATAGAGTAAGTAGAGCTTTTACACTTTATTATTAAATATTAATCAGTATTAATAGAGTAAGTAGAGCTTTTACACTTTATTATTAAATATTAATCAGTATTAATAGAGTAAGTAGAGCTTTTACACTTTATTATTAAATATTAATCAGTATTAATAGAGTAAGTAGAGCTTTTACACTTTATTATTAAATATTAATCAGTATTAATAGAGTAAGTAGTGTTTTTACACTTTATTATTAAATATTAATCAGTATTAATAGAGTAAGTAGTGCTTTTACACTTTATTATTAAATATTAAACAGTATTAATAGAGTAAGTAGAGCTTTTACACTTTATTATTAAATATTAATCAGTATTAATAGAGTAAGTAGTGTTTTTCATACGTCAGTGTGTTTATTTAACTCTTTCCAAGCTTCTCCTAAACAACCCAGTATTATTATCAGTTCTGATCTAATACCTGCTTTGACTGCTCAGTACTTCATTAAGATAAATCAAGATTTGCTGCTGAAGGAACTGAACACATTCATACAATGTCTGGGGCGTCCAGGAGAAATCTGGAACCTAACTTTGTTCTTCAAACTGGATCAAGATCTGATCTACTTCTCTCACAATAACATATTCATCTTACTTTGTATTGTATGTCTGATTATTTACATCTGTTCTAATCAGATCTGCTGTTCCTATGGTGATCAGACACTTATTGATTAGATGAACACTTTTACGCTATCAGAGTAGGTGCCTCAGACTTTTACACCGTAGTTTAATTTGAATTATTTCATTTATATTATTCTATATTTACTGAATTAACTCTGACGTGTAATGTGCACAAATGACAAGACCTCTATCCAACTTTACTCAATGGTCCTATTCTTGGGTCTCGCTGTACTTGCCAGAAAACCCCAGCCTAAAAAAGGATTAAGACCAAAATCTGAGTGAGCGAGTGAGCAGCAACTTTACCTGGTTGTGTGTAAATCTTCTTAAGAGGCTGGAAAACATCTATAATTGGAGAATGGTTTTGGCCCGGAGAGGCAGAAAAGGCTGTGGGCACGTTTAAGTCATAAAGGATTTGTCATTTTGTGGCGTGAGCTGTTATTTGATGTTGCCTCACCAGTTTCTATTTGGAGATGTCCCCATGGGGCACGTCCACCGAGGAATGTGCTTAGACTGAAGCTGTGTTACCAGTTAGATACTGAAAACGCAGCTTCTTTTTAAAGAAACTGTGAGTGTTGTAGAACCACACGTCACATGATGTCACTTGTGTGTATGTTAATGATATAATAAATTAATTATATAGTATATTTTAGCTGAATGAATGCCAACTTTGCCAGGAGAGGACAAAAACTTTACTTGCAATGGAACCATATACAGTGTATATATATATATATATATATAAAGTTAATATAAAGTTTCACAGTGATCACAGTGAAATGTTCTTGTTTTAATGGAGGATCTTCTTCCTTAACACAACAATGGACTGACGGGTCTCTAAAGAAAGTTGTTTCTTTCTGGTCATTGTGAGTCGGTCAGCAAGCCATCAACTGCTGATCTTCAGATACTAAACTAACCTAGAATGTTGTTCCCTTTTATACTCACTTATTAGTAGAATGTTTTTCAGCTGTGCATCACAATTGATCAAGAGTGTCTTAACAACCAATTAGTCCAATAACATCCTTAACTTGGATTGGTGGTCGTACCAGGAGATTTAGACAGAGGACTGAGAATTACTGATAATAGAACTATATGCAAAATAAGCCTCTATACAAAAATAGACTTTAATACAAACATTTTTATTCTTTTAAATCGTCTGATACACTTACATTAATTGTGAAATGAACAATATTGTTTTTGAATTGCATGAAATGAAATTCTAAAGTGATCCTAAACTTTTGAACGGTAGTGTATATATATATATATATATACAATGGCAGTAACTAATCTGTTGATGAATCTATTGCTCACCTGGAGGCAGATCATTGGCCACAGCCCCATCGTCCCCGAGAGCCGCCTCTGACTCTGGCAGGAGCGCAGCAAAGGAACCCAGCCCTGCCTAATCCTGCGCATTAAAAAATAAATACCAACATATGAACAGTTTGTCTGACGATAGAGCAGTTTCTCTGAGGATTTGAGAGCTGGAGGAAACCGCAGGTGTTTTTCCTGAGTAAGGACGAGGGAATAGTGCAAAATTAATTGTAGGAAATGCAAAGGGTAGACCAAAGAGACTCTGTTCCTGGCTCCAGACCTGCTCCTGGGTGGCCCTCGCCATCACTTCCTTTGGTTTTCCATGCTAATGTCATCACTGCTTTCGTCTGTACAGCAAAGTCACTGCCACAGACGTGCTTAATGCCAGAGACTGTGTTGCCTGTGTTTGCCCACATAAACCCAACCAACAAGCATGCTGATACCTCACATTCTCCGTTCTGTGGAAAAGCACACCCTGAAATAAAGAAGTTTATTAAACATATCAGTTACTACTTTAAACTACAAGCAGGAGAGTTTACTGTGTATGTATTTATTAGGGAAATACTAAACACAGTAATACTTAAATGTATTAATATACAGAGTATATTTGTCCTGTACTTGTACTCAATCTTTTGATTGAATAAGAAGAGTCTGTGTTGGATAACCAGGTTAGATGTTCTCCCAGTGTCTGTGTGGAGTCTGTATGGTCTCTCAGTGTCTGTGTGGAGTGTGTATGGTCTCCCAGTGTCTGTGTGGAGTCTGTATGGTCTCCCAGTGTCTATGTGGAGTGTGTATGATCTCCCAGTGTCTGTGTGGAGTGTGTATGGTCTCCCAGTGTCTGTGTGGAGTCTGTATGGTCTCCCAGTGTCTATGTGGAGTGTGTATGGTCTCCCAGTGTCTGTGTGGAGTCTGTATGGTCTCCCAGTGTCTATGTGGAGTGTGTATGATCTCCCAGTGTCTGTGTGGAGTCTGTATGGTCTCCCAGTGTCTATGTGGAGTGTGTATGGTCTCCCAGTGTCTGTGTGGAGTCTGTATGGTCTCCCAGTGTCTATGTGGAGTGTGTATGGTCTCCCAGTGTCTGTGTGGAGTCTGTATGGTCTCCCAGTGTCTATGTGGAGTGTGTATGATCTCCCAGTGTCTGTGTGGAGTCTGTATGGTCTCCCAGTGTCTGTGTGGAGTGTGTACGGTATCTCAGTGTCTGTGTGGAGTCTGTATGGTCTCCCAGTGTCTGTGTGGAGTGTGTACGGTCTCCCAGTGTCTGTGTGGAGTCTGTATGGTCTCCCAGTGTCTATGTGGAGTGTGTATGGTCTCCCAGTGTCTGTGTGGAGTCTTTATGGTCTCCCAGTGTCTGTGTGGAGTGTGTATGGTCTCTCAGTGTCTGTGTGGAGTGTGCGCGGTCTCCCAGTGTCTGTGTGGAGTGTGTACGGTCTCCCAGTGTCTGTGTGGAGTGTGTTTGGTCTCCCAGTGTCTGTGTGGAGTGTGTATGGTCTCCCAGTGTCTGTGTGGAGTGTGTATGGTCTCCCAGTGTCTGTGTGGAGTGTGTATGGTCTCCCAGTGTCTGTGTGGAGTTTGTATGGTCTCCCAGTGTCTGTGTGGAGTTTGTATGGTCTCCCAGTGTCTGTGTGGGGTCTGTATGGTCTCCCAGTGTCTGTGTGGAGTTTGTATGGTCTCCCAGTGTCTGTGTGGAGTGTGTATGGTCTCCCAGTGTCTGTGTGGAGTTTGTATGGTCTCCCAGTGTCTGTGTGGAGTTTGTATGGTCTCCAAGTGTCTGTGTGGAGTTTGTATGGTCTCCCAGTGTCTGTGTGGAGTTTGTATGGTCTCCCAGTGTCTGTGTGGAGTGTGTATGGTCTCCCAGTGTCTGTGTAAACTAACATCCATCCATTATATTACACTTTATCACGTTAGTCAGGGTCACAGGATGGCTGGAGCCAATCCCAGGGCCATCGGGCGAATGAACAAATTTACTTTTAGCATATTTGCTGTGCAAAAGATGTGAACTAGTTCTTACACTTGGAGTAAACTTAAAATATACTTTCATGAACTAAAAAGTTTCCAATTTAGTCCCAAGAAGTATTTAAATAGTACATATACAAGTTTACTAGTACACTGATATTTCTATACTTACTGCATACAGTATGAATATACTTCAACTTTACTTAAGTTTACTTAATTAAATTAAATTTTTAGTTTTGATTACTTATCTGAACTATGACAGTGTGGTTAGTAGATAATCTAGTGCAGCAAGTAAAAGCTCCTCCTGGATGGATTCATGTGGGCCAGCTGGCCTTCACAAGTTCTGTAGCCTTTCAGCATAAATGGAAATATCATCCCAGAGTCCACCGTGGTGCTACTTTTTAATTCATTGGGTCTTAGTTGTGTGTTTGATGTCTGGCAACTGGAAAAAGAAGAAAACTGCACTCAGACGAGCTCGGAGGAAAAAAGCAAGTCCTCTGTAATGATCTCTTAGGAGAGCAATATCTACCAGCATTTATATGTTATTATACTGACAGGCAGTCATGCTGGAACTGACCTTAGAACATCCCGCTTCATAAGTTGTCTACACGTCAGTAAAAACTTAAATTCCAGTTGCCAGGGGTGACGAGAACACCCCTGTGATGTAGCTCCGGGCCCCGGCCCGCCGTCCTGCCAGTTGGCACTCTTTTCCGAGCGCCGTGTTTTCTGAAATAACAGAGGATCTAAGGCCCATTACTCTATATTTGCAATATTGTAAAGAGGTAAGTGGAAGCCAGTGGAACATTTTGTAAATCTTGAGTCACCCCAAACCACCGCGAGGACGATAAATGCGCCGGGCTCTCCAACAGGATATCCCCTTAGACTCGCTCACCGCGGCCATGATGAGAATAACAGAGGGGGCATTATTTTTTCCCCAGCAGCTCGGGAAGGTGATAAAGGGCTCTCAAATCCTCTCACAGGGTGCAGCGGTATACACACATTAATTCACATCGACACAACATCTCTGCTCTCCGCCGTCCCCCTCAGCATAGACACTCTGTGCTTATGGCTAAATGCTTGGCGCCATTATTAAAAGTGGGCTCTGGGGCAAAAGCCCACCTGACAGTCAACAAATCAAGCCTATAGTAAAGCCTAATGTATCAGATCTAAACCCATAATTATATCATCCGAGTGGCTGAGTCTCTTAAAAATAATATTATTGTTGATAATAATAAAATTAATAATAATAATAATAATAATAATAATAATGTGTGATTGTTCTTATTTCCTAGCTGCATGTATCTTACTGAGACTCATGGAAAACAGTCAAACAACAGTTTATGGTCTTGTGAGCGATTCCAGCTTGGGGTTTTCCAAACTCCTCATATACAAGATTGATTATAGTGGGAAGTTGTTCTTCTTATTAAGTATTGTCAGTTGAAAATATTTGTTTTCTTTCTGTTTTCTTTATGGCTCTGATCTCATTTTACTGGCACTGGTAGCTCAGATACATTCTTTATAATTTCAGGTCCGAGGTAAGACACTCATAAACGATAATTTTGCCTGTGGGATGTGAGATTGTGTTACTTTCTTGGCAGGACCGCTTATGAAATATGTGGCTAACCATCTGCTAAAATTATTACTAAGCAAAGCTTCGTTTGAAAAAGTATCTAGTGCACAAAACACTGTTTGTCCGCTGACCCGTAATCCGTTCACCGAATATATCATATCCAGCCCGTTGATGGTTGTTTCAGATTTAAGATATTTAAATATTAAAAAAGGAGGAAAGGCCTAATTCCAGCTAACTCCATTAATATATCATTGCTATCATCCAGCATTTGATTATTTTTATTTTTATACACCGTGTAAACACGACAGTTGCTCTTTACACCGTGTGAAAATTCTAAAATGAATGGACCAATAGAAATGCTCAAAAATGGTTCCATTGACTTACATTAAAAGTAGAGAAAGTTTTTGATCTCTACTGTAAAGTTATGATTTTGGAGAAAATTCAATTCATTACCAAATTTCTAATTTTAAAAATTTTATTAAGACCTGCATCAAGGACTGTAATCATGCTGTGTGATATATTTCACTGATAATTATTAATATTTCATATTTCTTTATTACAATAACAGATCTTTTCATTTTGGGGAAGCAAGATCCAGAGATTGTTCAGACTCTTAGCACTAAAGTACGCAAGGCCTCAGTTATTAGGATTAATTAGGAGTCAATTGTTTTCAAACAAATATCATAAACTGTAAAACGTGCCTTATTTGTACAACCTAAAAATAATTACTGTGGTCACAAACAATTGAACTATTTTTATATTGTATAGTTTGAATGAACAACTATTTCAAACTAATTCTTTTTTAGTTTTAGTTTTAGTAAAACAGTATCTGTTATACCTACTAACTCAAATCTAGTAAAACTTTATTTATTATATAATCTGAGGTTTAGATCAGTTCATTTAGGTTAAACTGAAGATACTTTAGAATAAATCTTCTTAGCAGCACTGTTTCTGTTACTAAACTCTACTTTTTATTTATACAGATCATTTTCTTTGCCGTTAATTGTGTGACATATTTTCACATATTAAAGACATATTGTCACAGGTATTAAAGTATTTGGTTCCTCAGAATTCAGTGATTTTAGTCTAATCTAAGTCTTTTATGTACTGTTGCAGTAAATTAGTTTAATATGATGAAGTTATTTTAACCCGTATCAATACATCACAGAGGAAACTCTGTATGATTGAAGTTAATCTAATTTAATTAGGAGTCAGCAGAGAAAATCTGTTTATAATTACTGGGTTATTTCTGAAAAACAAAAAGTGGATATAGAAAGATATACAGCTGATAAAATACCAGTTAATATTAAATAATATCAGAACTTCCCAGAAAAGTTTTCACCCCATAAAATATATGAGCTGGTACAACAACACCTAGTGTGAACATAGCAGAACAGCAGCACATACAACAACAACAACAACAATAATAATAATAATAATAATAATAATAATGATAATAATAATAATAATAATAATAATAATAATAATAATAATAATAATAATAATAATAATAATAATATATAATTCTCATTTAATCTGCCAATTTAACACACTGAGTCGTTTAAACATTTCACTTATGTATAAACTTATATATATAAACTCCAGCTTTCTGGAATGTTAGATAAACTTTAACCATACAGTTGGCTGTGAAGTTGACTCTCTCATGATGATTTAAAGGGAAACTCCACCAATTTTTAAAAAGGCCTGCATAATTAAATGGTTAATATGACTCAGTAGAAACTCAATAGAGACTCAGTAGAGGCTCAGTAGAAACTCAGTAGAAACTCAGTAGAAACTCAGTAGAAACTCAGTGGAGACTCAGTAGAAACTCAGTAGAGACTTAGTAGAAACTCAGTAGAAACTCAGTAGAGACTCAGTAGAGACTCAGTAGAAACTCAATAAAGACTCAGTAGGGATTCAGTAGAGGCTCAGTAGAAACTCAATAGAGACTCAGTAGAAACTCAGTAGGGACTCAGTAGAGGCTCAGTAGAAACTCAGTAGAGACTCAGTAGAAACTCAGTAGAGACTCAGTAGAAACTCAGTAGAAACTCAGTAGAGACTCAGTAGAAACTCAGTAGAGACTCAGTAGAAACTCAGTAGAAACTCAGTAGAGGCTCAGTAGAAACTCAGTAGAAACTCAGTAGAAACTCAGTAGAGACTCAGTAGGGACTCAGTAGGGACTCAGTAGAGGCTCAGTAGAAACTCAATAGAGACTCAGTAGGGACTCAGTAGAGACTCAGTAGAGGCTCAGTAGAAACTCAGTAGAAACTCAGTAGAAACTCAGTAGAGACTCAGTAGAAACTCAGTAAAGACTCAGTAGGGATTCAGTAGAGGCTCAGTAGAAACTTAATAGAGACTCAGTAGAAACTCAGTAGGGACTCAGTAGAGGCTCAGTAGAGACTCAGTAGAGACTCAGTAGAAACTCAGTAGAGACTCAGTAGAAACTCAGTAGAAACTCAGTAGAGACTCAGTAGAAACTAAGTAGAGACTCAGTAGAAACTCAGTAGAGACTCAGTAGAAACTCAGTAGAAACTCAGTAGAGGCTCAGTAGAAACTCAGTAGAGACTCAGTAGAAACTCAGCAGAGACTCAGTAGGGACTCAGTAGGGACTCAGTAGAGGCTCAGTAGAAACTCAATAGAGACTCAGTAGAGGCTCAGTAGAAACTCAATAGAGACTCAGTAGGGACTCAGTAGAGACTCAGTAGAGGCTCAGTAGAAACTCAGTAGAAACTCAGTAGAAACTCAGTAGAGACTCAGTAGAAACTCAGTAGGGACTCAGTAGAGGCTCAGTAGAAACTCAATAGAGACTCAGTAGAAACTCAGTAGAAACTCAATAGAGACTCAGTAGAGGCTCAGTAGAAACTCAATAGAGACTCAGTAGGGACTCAGTAGAGACTCAGTAGAGGCTCAGTAGAAACTCAGTAGAGACTCAGTAGAAACTCAGTAGAGACTCAGACCCGGACGCTTTAACAAGCAGAGCTGTTTTAGCTACACTTCTACTAAATTTGGTTGCACCAAAAAAAGTCATATATTATCTACTAACAAACAAGCTTAATTAATAGAGTATTTATTTTTTGTACTGTTTTTAATGGTACTATTTAATTTAATGGCTGTATGTGTGACGCAGATGGACTCGACCTAAAACTTCCAAAAAATTCAGTCAGACTCCAGTCGCCACGTAGAGATATTTTGTTACGGGTTTAAAAAAAATATTAAAAATTTTAAATATTGCGATGTTATGTTCAGTGATGCTGTATCGATTCTTAAACACAGTATTCTTAATCAACAAAGATTTGCTGGAGCCTGTGATTTATTTTGTGTTGTTCAAACACTCAACCACTAACACTGGCAGTGTTCTTCACCATTACACTCTTCCACTCCAACACAAACAAGCAGCGTAAAGACGCTCTAACGCCAGCTTTAGCAGAACTGAGAATATAGTGGTTTTGGTCGGTAACTGTTTTCCTAAAGTTATATTTAACATCACAACATCAGATTTCTGTGCCGTCACTGCAGCTGCTACAGTTAATAAGCTGCAAAAATAACAAAGCGCTGCAGAATCATTCTACATAACATTACAATCTGAAACTGAACCCTGTTTTGAACAACTGGTGATCCAGCTCACTGTGTTACACACATACTACCAAATTATTTTAATATTCATTATTTTGTAATATTCATAATAAATTATAGCTTTGTTGTTGAATAGCAGCAGCTGGCCGAGTCACAGTACCTGGACGGGTTTCAGACAGATTTAAGCTGCAGGGTCTCTGAATAAATGTAGTATCATGAGTCTGTCATGATTACAGAACATACTGACGCTTAAATTAGGAGACTGCAGGTCAGCCATGCTGCGTACTTACCATTTCACGTTGCTATTTGTTTTTAAAATAACATTACAAGAACGTTGGTGTATGTGTCACAGGTGAGCTGGTTCTTGTTAGTCAGCTGGTGAAACGGTGTACAGGTCCTAGTTTGGAAATATAGCCGGTATAATTCAAACAGAGTCTTAGGAAGTGATGGCAGAGCTCTACATTTACATCTGATGCTCACATTATAGATGATATATATATATATATGATATCCTTACATGTCATCAGTTAGAGTCAGTATGGTGGGCTTCCTGCTCCCACCGATCACTGATTAATAAACCAGAAATCCTGGCCTCTCGTTTGATTAAAGGCTTTTTTATTGGGTCACATAAATAAAGACAGTGTAATCATCAAGAGTGGATATATTCCTCTGCTTCACCCCGTCTGCTAACCTCTTCCTCAGATAAAGTCTTTCCCGCTGAGTGTTTGCTGGCCCCACCCTGACTGGATGATTGACAGGTGACTGATCTATGAAAATGAAAGGGCAGTCTGGGATTCAAACCCAAACCCTTCTTGCTGCAACAGCATTTCTCACTGCTGCCCTGATTTACACTCTCTAAAACTCCAGCCAGCTTCTGTGTCTCCTGAGTAATTCATAGACCAATAACTGTAACTGCAACTGAGTGAGTCAAAAGTTTGGACACGGTTCTTCTTCTTCTGTGTACTATATTAATAGTACTAATATTAGTGAATAATGTTCTTCTTCTGTGTTCTATATTAATAGTACTAATATTAGTGAATAAGGTTCTTCTTCTGTGTACTATATTAATAGTACTAATATTAGTGAATAAGGTTCTTCTTCTGTGTACTATATTAATAGTACTAATATTAGTGAATAAGGTTCTTCTTCTGTGTACTATATTAATAGTACTAATATTAGTGAATAAGGTTCTTCTTCTGTGTACTATATTAATAGTACTAATATTAGTGAATAAGGTTCTTCTTCTGTGTACTATATTAATAGTACTAATATTAGTGAATAAGGTTCTTCTTCTGTGTACTATATTAATAGTACTAATATTAGTGAATAAGGTTCTTCTTCTGTGTACTATATTAATAGTACTAATATTAGTGAATAAGGTTCTTCTTCTGTGTACTATATTAATAGTACTAATATTAGTGAATAAGTGTGAGGAGATCAGAACTATAGAATAGTCGGTATGGAATTATTCCTGGAGCAGAATTAAACATCTGGTTGTGTTTAAAGTATGTTTAGAGGGTCTTTTAGAAATGAGCTCATTTGCTCTGATGCAGGTTTACATACTTTGAACATTCTGACCAGCAGCTTCATGAGGAGCCACATGAGCTGCTTCTCTAACAGGACTGTAGAAGATAGTGTAGATGCTGAGATCTTGTTCTGATAAACAGGTTTGGTGGTTTTATAGCTCTTATAAAAATATACATTCTCATTTTTACATTTAAATACACTCAAATGTTTGCTTAGTAATATTTGTGTACATGGGCTCCAACTTCATATATATATTGGTCTTTAGGTCTTTGTGTGTACAAACATACCTGTATGGAAGATGCATTGCTAAAACTAATGGCAGTTGCAGCCTCAGTTAACTAAACCGGTATAATATATATATATATATATGTGTGTGTCTTTTATCAGGCAATGTGCAATGAGCTTAACAGTCAGATAACAAAACAGGAAGTGGTAACAATGTGTCATTTCCAGAATAGGGAAGTTTAACGCCCACAGTGGTATTAATACAGTTACTTGGAGAAAAGTTGGAACAATCACTGTGGTTTCGTTCATCAGAGTTCTGAGAAAACAGCCTCAGTCTATCCCTCTGTGACTTCGCTGGCAGTCCAGCGCGAGCATTGCATAAGAGTCCAGGCTGCGCTGCTGCTGTTCATGCCTCTGGTAGGGCTGGTCTTGGAGCGAAAATGCTCTCGATCCTTGTTCACCTGAGCGTCTGCAGCAAGTTTAAGGAAGTAACAACCACTTTCACACAGTGAGAAACTCTGGGCATGCACACACGGCCAGCTGCCTAATCTAAAATGAGGGGTTTCAGTTCTCGTTAACGATACCTCCAATAAGTTGCAACATCATTGACAGCCTGTTGACTGCAGTGATAATATCATTGCAGCAGTTGCAACACTCCGAAAGAAACCGCAATACAACTTGTGAGGGACAAGAGGCCGTGTGTGTCCGTGAAATTGGAAAGTAGTTTATTTAAAATAAAGAAAAGAACAGAGAGAGAGAGAGAGAGAGAGAGAGAGAGAGAGAGACAGAGGGGTGTAGAGGGGAAAGATGTCAGCACCTATAGAGTTATTGCTTTACCTCCTTCCTTTTCTTGAATTCTACACTCTTACATTCACAGGTACATTCTCAGGTGCTGGTCCAGCTGTTATTAAGGTCAGACCTTAAAAGGTATTAGTCCCAAATTTCTCTGTATGTCATGTTAACAGCATAGTGTTATACGTGATACACACAGTTGGTTGTTTTTAATCAGAGATGAGGTTGAAAATGATTCTCAAGCATCAAAAATACACCAAATTCAGAATTCTTCTAGAACGCTAATAAGCAGAATGATGAGCAATGAGTCCAAACTTGTTATGCAACTCCAGAAAAGTGATATTTTTTCTTACTAGACTAAGAAATAGGATGTATAAAAATAAAGACACTTCATGTGGTGTGCAATAGGAAAGCAGTTCTACTTGGGCTGTGCATGATTGAGGAACTAACAGTCAGAGGTGCTGTACACTTCTTAGCTGGAGCAGTATGAATCAGTCAAAACACTGACCATCGAGTTGCTTGTACATGCATGTTATAGTATTTAAGTATCTGAAGTTAGGTTTATGGTTACTAGGACCAACAACAATGCTGTGATATCAAAGACTGATAATCAATAATTATTAAAAAGGTTACATCGTCATTTGAGCTTCATATAAGTGCAAAGCGTTCCTACACGACCATACGGAGCAACACAAACACACAAAACAATAGAATATACAGAGAGCAGAGAAAAGAGAGTGATTTATACAAAATACATACAATAATACAAACCAGGACACAGTCAGAGACCGGACGCAGGACTGAGCGTGTGCAGAGTTGTGTAAAGTGTGATGTAACATACTAGAACATATTAGCAGATATTCTGGTGAGTGGAGTATTGGGTTAATATTAGAGATGGACCGATCAGCGTTTTTGAGGCCGATTCTGATCAGCGATCACCTTTCAGCACGATTGGCCGATAGCCGATACCGATCGAGGGCGGGGTGTATGCCACATGTAGTTATTAGCGCAAGCAAGTCATTAAACATGGTGTAAACTGTTTACTACCATTTTTAACCAGCTCATATGAAACAGCTTAATATTTTAAACTAAATTAACAGTAAATAAACAAAGTACATCAAACAAATATACCCAATACTGTAATCATTACATTTAGACCCTTAATTTAAAACTAAAAAAGATAATTAAATAAATTCAGTAAAACCTGCAGTCATTAAACTCAGACTCTGTTATTTTAAACTAAATCTGTAATCATTAAATGTAGAATATTGAATTGTTGCTGCTGTTCTGTTCGTACCGGTCAGATCTGGTCTGCACGGGTTTCTGGGTTGTTTGTTTTGGAGAAATATCGGCTGATCACCGATCACATATTTTGATTAAAAATCGGCCGATACCGATACATAGCCAATCGATCCCTCCATCTCTAGTTAATATAGTAGTATAGCAGCAGATATTGTTCAGAAAATGAGACAAAATGCTGAATATATGATGCAGATTATGCGGTATATCCAAATATCCTGAGTATATAAATAATAAATAATAAAGTATCTGAGTGTTAAAGCCAGTAATTATTATATTTAAATTTAGGATCTCAGACGCAGTCAGGAGCTGCAGAGGCAGTGAGATGGTGTGTGTGTGTGTGTGTGTGATATGTGTGTGTCAATCAGTTCCGTCTCTGGGAGTTGAGGAATCTGATGGAATCTTGTGGGAAGAAACTGCTCAGTCTGGCTGTGAGGGTCCGGAATGCTCCGGTAGCTTCGTCCAGACAGCGGGACAGAGAACAGTCCAGCGTGTGAGGGGTGTGTAGCGTCTACATTGCTGGTCTCTTTTCAGATGCAGTGTGTGGTGTAAGTGTCCCTGATGGGGGGACGTGAGACCCCAGTGATCTTCTCAGCTGTCCTCACTATTCGCTGAGGGGTCTTGCGGTCGGAGGCGGGGCAATTCCCGAACCAGGCAGCGGCGCAGCTGCTCAGGATGATTTCTATACAAAATGTAAATAAAGATATAGTTAGTTATTTAGATGGTTGGTTTGTTGATTAGTTAGTTTATGAGCTAGTAAGTTGGTTAGTTAGTTGGTTGGTTGGTTGGTTGGTTGGTCGATTAGTTGATTGGTTGGTTGGTTAGTTTGGTTGATTGGTGGTCAGTTAGTTAGTTAATTTGGTTGATTGGTTGGTTTGGTTGGTTGGTGGTCAGTTAGTTAGTTAATTTGGTTGATTGGTTGGTTTGCTTGATTGGTGGTCAGTTAGTTATTTTGGTTGATTGGTTGGTTGGTCGTCAGTTAGTTAGTTAATTTGGTTGATTGGTTGGTTTGGTTGGTTGGTGGTCAGTTAGTTAGTTAATTTGGTTGATTGGTTGGTTTGCTTGATTGGTGGTCAGTTAGTTAGTTTGGTTGATTGGTTGGTTGGTCGTCAGTTAGTTTGGTTGATTGGTTGGTTGGTTGGTTGTCAGTTAGTTAGTTAGTTATTTTGGTTGATTGGTTGGTTTGGTTGATTGGTGGTCAGTTAGTTAGTTTGGTTGATTGGTTGGTTGGTTGTCAGTTAGTTAGTTAGTTATTTTGGTTGATTGGTTGGTTTGGTTGATTGGTGGACAGTTAGTTAGTTTGGTTGATTGGTTGGTTGGTCGTCAGTTAGTTTGGTTGATTGGTTGGTTTGGTTGGTTGGTGGTCAGTTAGTTAGTTAATTTGGTTGATTGGTTGGTTTGCTTGATTGGTGGTCAGTTAGTTAGTTTGGTTGATTGGTTGGTTGGTCGTCAGTTAGTTTGGTTGATTGGTTGGTTGGTTGGTTGTCAGTTAGTTAGTTAGTTATTTTGGTTGATTGGTTGGTTTGGTTGATTGGTGGTCAGTTAGTTAGTTTGGTTGATTGGTTGGTTGGTCGTCAGTTAGTTTGGTTGATTGGTTGGTTGGTTGGTTGTCAGTTAGTTAGTTAGTTATTTTGGTTGATTGGTTGGTTTGGTTGATTGGTGGTCAGTTAGTTAGTTTGGTTGATTGGTTGGTTGGTGTTTAGTTAATTAGTTAAGTTGATTGGTTGGTGGTCAGTTAGTTAGGTAGTTAGCTGACCAGCTGGACTATGTCTAATTCAAAAATTGCCAAATAATTCAACTTAAAATATACGTTAATGTTATCAGTTATCATGTTCATGTTATTTAAACACACTTCTCGCTGTGGCAGGAAAGCTGATTCACCATATTTAAAAATTGTGTTGGATTGTAATTCTATCAGCAATTAGCAGAACTCATTAACATTAATTGTTTTGTTGCTTTATTATTGTTGTATATAGTGTGTACAGATATTCACCTTGAACGCTAAAGGCCCCGCCTGCGCACTCTTTAGCTGACTTCATAAAAGTGTACACTTTTAAAGGACATTAGGGCGAGAACTGGGACAGAGCCGAAGTAAGTCAGACTTGTCCTAATACCATTACAACAAGGCAGCGGATTGGCTCCAGCTCTCTGTAAGTGGGCCAATCAGCCACTGCGGCCTGCTGGCTCGATTGAAGTGAGTTTCAGCCTCACGTCTTCTTCCAGAGAACCTGTTGAGATGATTTCCTGCAACTCCACCATCTTCTTATCTGCACTAATCTTCAAAACGTGCACGCTGTAGCCAGAAAGTCTCCCGATGTTCCTTTCAGGTTCTGAGTCTCTGCGTGTGATATTATCTCAGACGGACGTTCGCCCTGTTGCGAGGTTTTTGTGTTACCGAAGCTCGAAGTGGGACGAAGTGAGTTTATTGTCATGGACTGTCATGAGCATGGAATGTGCACATGGTCCTCACTAATATATTCCCCAGCGTCTCTCCTGCAAAAATGATGTGATTTATACATGCGGGGGGAAATTATGCATAATGTTTAATGTGCTTTAGATTTAAGCCGCCCTCGAGAGAGCAGCGCTCCGTAAATGAATTCCTATTTGCACAGCTTGGATTGCACTTTTCAGTAATGTCGAAGTTTTCATCTTTAACAAATACAGAATGAGGGGAACGCTAATCGAAACAGTTAACCTGGATGGTGGATTGGGGGGGGGGGGGGTGAATGGGGGGAGGGTGTGGAGAGCTGTAGGCCTCGGAGCTTTCTAAGAGGCTGTGCAGCTCATTTGTCAATGTCATCACGTAAGAACTAATTTGTAGCCCAGCTGTTTCCATATATGATGTGTTGAAACACTCAATCAGAGAGACGGAGCTAAAGGTAACTCGTGTGTGAGACACATCACAGCACATCCAGGAAACAACAGCTCTGCATAAACAGGGTTTTATCAGTTCCACCGTCCAGAACCTGGATGAGCAGAAGCTCATGAGTGAGATCATCTGCTGCAGCCTTTAAGTGAAGGGTATGTGTGTGAGAGAGAGTTGCTGGTTGGAAGCCAGTCACTGGATATAATGTGGATGTGAGTGATGCTGATTGAGATGAAATGGAGCAGCTAGAACAAGACTTGCATTCTAAGTCACAGCAGAAGACAGTTTATTAACACTTAGTGGACAAAAGACAATGCATTTGTTTCACTCTTGTATAATGGAATGGTATATAATAACTTTACAGTCAACTTATATATATATATAGTCTCTATGTACAGACAAGCTTATGAACAGTGCCCTACAGTGAAGTGGTACCCATTACCATATAAACGACGTACGATTAGCCACATGTGTTTACACACAGCGGAATTTGACCTCCGCATTTAACCCATCCGTGCAGTGAAACACACTAGTGAACATACACACTAGGGGGCGGTGAGCACACGTGCCCGCCCGGGGAGCAGTTGGGGTTAGGTGCCTTGCCCAAGGGCACTACAGTCATGACTTGCCGGTCCCAGGGATCGAACCAGACTTGCCGGTCCCAGGGATCGAACCAGGGATCGAACCGGCGACCTTCCGGTCACAAGACCGTATCCCTAACCTTCAGCCCACGACTGCCCCTATAAACCACTGTGATGTTCTTCCAGCAGCTGATTATTATCCTGCATATCATCCCTGTCCAAAGAAAAACATGATGTATCTCCATTTTTGTCCAGTTTTATTTTTCTCTTTCATTTGAACACAACAGCTGAAGTTTACATTGACAACTTCGAGATGAATGGACCAATGGAAATGCTCCAAAATAATTTGGAAAATATTCAGGTTCCATTGACTTACATTAAAAGTAAAGGCCGTTTTTGGCCTCTCCTGTAAAGTTACCATTTTGAAAATACTTGTATTTCTTTGGACAGTGACGGTATGGTGTTTTAGGTAAACTAGGTGAGCCACAGCTTTGTTTACCTGTACACTGTAAAAGAAAAGAAAGTTGTTTTAACTTAAAATTTAACAGAATAAGAATTTGTGTTTATGCCCAGAAGCGTATTATTTCATTTATGAACTTATTTTACGTTTTAAAGCAGCACAGACACTAATTTTCTTAAGTTATTTTTTTTATAATGTATATACCAAAAGACTTGCTCGTGTAGTATTTAATCTTATTTAATGTTATTGTGCACACAACATTAAACCTTTAATCAATTTCAAATACAAAATAAAAGAAATGTAGATGCTTTCATCAACTTTCTCTGCTTTTTTTCAACAAGCTACAAGTTAAAAACTGCTAGTGCTGAATTACACCATGCTGTTACCATCAGTGACTGAAAACCCTGCCCGTCTGAGCAGCAGTAGTGTTAATGGTGCAGAATGTATTTTGTGAACCTGCAAATCATTCAGTACTCAGTTGAACATCATTGACTTAAAGCCTCTAGCCTATGACATGATGGCCTCTAGTGGAGCTACAGCGATTGACACAGACAGCTCAATCATTCCACCCTTCTGGAGCGGCAGGCCGTCCAGCTCCAGCTGGCTTCGACATTAACACCAGGCCGTGACTGACAGAGGCTCTGGCCTTGGGTTGGGCCCCTGGGGCTCTCTACAGTACATTCAGCTCTCCTCTTTGCCTGCTGATTTACCGCCCTCGGTGGCCGCGCCGTTGATCCATTTCCCCTCTCAGTTTGCTCACAGGGCACCCTGAAAAACCGTCCCCCAGCAATATATTTGCTTTATGATTTCCTGAGCAGCCGATGAAGAAAAAACAAGCCTCCGCTCTCCTGCACCTGTTCCAGTTAATGTGCGGCCCAGTCCAGGCCGGCCTCGGGCCCTCTGCTCGGGGCAGCTGGGGAATAAAGGGAAGGGACGGCGTGTCGCGGGCCTCAATGTGGATCTTCCATTTTCTTCTCCAGAGCAGCAGAATGATCAAAATGGGGAGAGTGTACACTCCCTGATATTCCTCATTACGATTCTCACTACTACTCTTTTTAACCCCGTATACCAAACCTGAGGCAGGAAACCTGAGTCTGATCTTAGACTCTGAGCTTTGTTCCATGTAAACACAGTCATTAAAATAGCTTCTTATCACACAGACACAGAGTTGATCACTGTAATGGTCAGAGTTGGTCACTGTAATGGTCAGAGTTGATCGCTGTAATGGTCAGAGTTGATCACTGTAATGGTCAGAGTTGATCACTGTAATGGTCAGAGTTGATCACTGTAATGGTCAGAGTTAAACACTGTAATGGTCAGAGTTAAACACTGTAATGGTCAGAGTCCTAACTATATTTAACCCTTTGGTGCACAAGCTAAACAAACCCCTCCTGATACACAACATGGTTAAACCTACCCTGTCTCTATAGAATCATCCAGTGTGATTGTTATTTACTTAATATTTCTGCATTTAAACTATATAATATTACACAACCTGCTTTTAGAATTTTGTATATACACTACAGTATAAAAGTCTGAGGCTCCTCGTCTGATAGTGTAAAAGTCTTTATCTGATCAATAAGTGTCTGTTGACCAGTAAGAACAGCAGGTATGATAGTAATAGATGTAAATAATCATACATACAATACAAATAATATCGATTTCCAAAAATAATTCAGGTGCTGATTTAATGGAGAAGGTGATGGTGATGGTGTATCTGACTTCTTCTCTGTATGGTGTGTTGATGGTGTTGGAAAGTGTTCCTGAGTTCCTAATGCAGTGCCGTCTGAGGGTCTGAAGATCACCACCATCCAGTTCTGGTCTATAATCAGGAGTTATTTCTTAAAATAATCAACCCCATCTGCCCGTGTAGGGAGTCTGTTCTGCTTAGATGAGGACTGATATCTAATAATAGCTCGTACAGTGTGAGTATGATTTATCTCATAACCAGAAATGTTCGGCTCAGTGAGTTTAAAATGTTTTCACTTTCCAGGATATCATTTTTGGTCCAGCAGCGGTGGGCGTGCTGGTGGGTGTGTGGTGTCAGTTTAATGCACCGGTCAGCCGGGGGCCCCGGCCGAGAGCCCGCTGTGCATGCAGGATTAACATGTGTGCTGGGTGTTTGTGTAACGCAGCACACGACATGGAGCTGACATTCATAGAGCAAATGTTGGAAATTTACGCCACTTTTTGGGACGACCTGCAGATGTGGCTGGACCGATAGCCGGCCACAACATTTGGAGCCAATCAGCAGCTCCTCACCGTCAAAGTCGTTATCAAAGACGCTATTGAAGCTACGCTACCATTCAGTAGTTTAGTATCAGTAAAATAAAACACTGCTGTGTATTCAATGATTTCAGTATGATGTCAGTGATTGTCAGTCTCAGGGGTTTTAACTAATTAGTTAATTAGTTTAATTGATTAATTACCACAGTAACTAAGAATGCTATAATAACATTTATACCCAGAACGCTTCTTATCTTCGCTGTCCAAAGAAAAACAACTATCTCTTAAATGGCAACTTTAAAGGAGAGAACCAAAACTCTCTTCACCTTTAATGTTATTGGAACCAGAATTATATCCAGGCTATTTTGAGCATTTCTATTGGTCCATTCATCAAAAGACTTTTAGGTGATGTAAACAGCAGCTCGTGTACAAATGATGTAGAAAAATGAAACTCGACTAAAAAGTAAAAACATTTTTTTTCTTTTTTCTTTGGACAGATTAGAGCAGGACATCATGATGACGATATGAGAAATGATAAATTAGTCTTTAATTAGTTTGAAGTGCAGATATTGTTAAGACCTCTGGTCCTACTAGCCATTTTTGTATGTCTGTTGGCGGCCATGTTGTTGTGTATCTTTTCTGTGACATTGTGCAGGACTACAACCCACCACTAGGGGGTGCCTAGTGGAGTACAAGATCGTTAATAGGCCATCTTGGGAGAAGTTTCACGATTCTCTCCTTCGACCAGACCTGGAAGAACTCCTGTCCAGACCAGCCCAGCACTCTCCACTACATCTGTACATTTAGCTACAGCTCTGTTAGACTCTGTAAAGTCTCTGTGGGACGTAGGGGACGGGGGTCTTTTGTTTATCTACCCTTCTCTCCTGTTTGTTAGGGGGAGTTTTTGTGTATTTATGTTTACTTTGTTTTCAGGTTAGTTAGTTTTCTAACTTTAGTTGTCTTGTTTGTTATCTTGGTGTTTGCCTGCCCCATCTATCACTCATCTATTAAAAATAAACTAGCAGATTTTTGGTTTTGGAAAGTGTCCGGTGTTTGGTCTGGCAGAGGTCAGGGGAGAGAACTCACTCTCGATTTCTGTTACAATATTTTCTATATTTCTGGATGTGTAAACAGAAATCGAACTAAACTCTTGTTTACACACACAGCAAAAAAATACAAATAAAACAAAATGAAAACAGCTACTTTCATCAGAACTGAGCATTTTGTTCTTTGAATGATAGAGTAATGGTCAAGATCATCTTATAGCTTCTATAAACCGCTACAATTATATTATTTTATATTATATTATATTATATTATATTATATTATATTATATTATATTATATTATTTTATATTATATTATATTATATTATATTATATTATATTATATTATATTATATTATATTATATTATATTTATTCTAAGGAGTGAGCGGCAGTATTGTAGAAGTGTTTCATGTGTCCCGGAGTGAGTTGTAAACAAAGTAGAGTGAAGCTGAGCTTTCTAACTCTGTTAACTTTGTAAACTGTTTCTCTGAGTTGAGTGATGTAGTAAAGTTACTGGATGGAGTTTCTGGGGGTAGTTTAGAGTAAAGAGGAGTTTTTGATCTGTGTATTTGGTAATTGGTCATATGACTGAAGGGTTTAGTTACTGTTCTCCTGTTTAGGTGAGCAGAGAACTTTAAACTTTAACAGAAAGCTTTAATATCATAATACACATAAAGTTGAACTTGGTCTAATTAAGTTTGTGTTATAACTGATGAAAACTATCTGTAAAGCACCTTGAGCTGTCACCGTGCTCTGTAAATAAACACTATTTTTATTATTATTATTATTATTATTTCTAATGGTTTGTTCTGATGAGGTCAGAATGTCTCTCTGGTGCTGCGTTTCTGCTCTGACAGTGTGTTTATAGCAGACATATCGTAATATAAAAATCTATAAAAATATTATTTACTGTACAGTCTTAGAACATCTTGGTTCCAAAAAAAGTAAAAATGAAGAAATATTGAATAAAGCATTTTAAAAACGTTGTGTTTAGTGATATTTTTAACTACATTAGAGGTTATAATTGAATTAAATCAATTAAATATCAATAAGACAGGCAATTCTGGAAAATAATTAGAATAAATTTTCCTAAATTGCTGTAGTTTGTTTATATTGTTACATGACAGGATGAATCATATTTCATACTTTAATAACATCCTGTGGCACAAATGATACTTTAACTTCTTCTTTGTACATTTTTCTTTTATATCTTGTCCACAAATACACTCAACAACAAACACACCCGTGAGAAACAGCTAGGAATGAAATAAACCAACCGCCTGACAGGCCGAACACGGAGAGGAGCTTCTTCCACTCTGAAAATCACCTTTAACCCACTTTGTATCCTCTGTGGGTTTCTGTCTGTTGCCAGAGAAGGATCCTATTCTGCGTCTGCTCGCAGGATCATTTCTTCCATTTGCATCTCTTTAAAGTGTTAATGGACGGCTGTGTTCAGCCACGACCTCACGTCGGCCTTTGCTCCGCTGGTTGTCTCAGGAAAAGCTATAAGTATTTTCTGACAGCGATCCAAGGAAAGGAGTCGGCGCGTGATCCGTCCTGAGTGTCTCTCTGCATTTCACATTCAGTGTATTACCGACTGGATCAGCAGAGCATGCAGGGGGAGATCAGGTGGGCTTCTATTTCACTTTCGATTTCCATCACTGCTGCTTATTTTCACAGACTTCAATTAGTGATCATATAC
>CM038707.1:1350151-1365151 GCA_021613375.1 Megaleporinus macrocephalus | reverse complement strand
TGAGTACTGAATTGAATGAACATTAAAAGAATAATGAGGATGTTTGATGGTGTAAATGAGTTTATCAGTAGTCAGTAGTGATTATTAAACTGAGTACTGAACTGAATGAACATTAAAAGAATAACAAGGATGTTTGATGGTGTAAGTGAGTTTATCAGTAGTCAGTAGTGATTATTAAACTGAGTACTGAACTGAATGATCAGTAAAAGAATAATGAGGATGTTTGATGGTGTAAATGAGTTTATCAGTAGTCAGTAGTGATTATTAAACTGAGTACTAAACTGAACGAACATTAAAAGAATAATGAGGATGTTTGATGGTGTAAATGAGTTTATCAGTAGTCAGTAGTGATTATTAAACTGAGTACTGAACTGAATGAACATTAAAAGAATAACAAGGATGTTTGATGGTGTAAATGAGTTTATCAGTAGTGATTATTAAATTGAGTACTGAATTGAATGAACATTAAAAGAATAATGAGGATGTTTGATGGTGTAAATGAGTTTATCAGTAGTGATTATTAAACTGAGTACTGAACTGAACGAACATTAAAAGAATAATGAGGATGTTTGATGGTGTAAATGAGTTTATCAGTAGTCAGTAGTGATTATTAAACTGAGTACTGAACTGAACGAACATTAAAAGAATAATGAGGATGTTTGATGGTGTAAATGAGTTTATCAGTAGTCAGTAGTGATTATTAAACTGAGTACTGAACTGAATGATCATAATATCATGAGGCTGCCAGTCTAATGTAGTGTATTCAGTGCTCTGTAGCTTTAGCTTACATTAATAATAATATTCTGACTCTTTAACGAGCTCATCATTAAGATGATCCAGATATTTACAGGAGAAAAACGTACACAGAACATGTTTATTCAGCACAGAACGTGATGGAGTGTTCAGTTCAGTGTTCTGTTCAGACTCCTCCTCATATCTTCAGCCCTGCTTAGCAGCCGTTGTTGTCCACCATTGCTTCAAGCCTTCAGTTTGTTTTCAGGCATTTGTTTTATATTTGAGACTAAAGCTACAAAAGGTCTGGCCCAAAACATTTTACAATGCCTATCAACATTTATAATACAATATATTTTTATTTCTGAGGGCCCTTTATTTTAAAGATCCTCTGACTGTTAGGGACTTTGACACCAGGGCCTCTTGGGGGCCCTAGCCATGCTTTTGGGCCCTTTATGAAAATGGATGAGTCTTTGTGGCACTGCTCTGACTTTGACTTCTGGCTATTAGTGGTCCTAGGAAAGAGGGGGGCATCATTTTAGAGGGCCCTGTTTATGAGAGCCCCTACCAAGGGGCCCTAGAGAAGAGCAGGGCATACCATTAGAGGGCCCTTGATCACGAGGGGTGCGGGTTGGGTGGGGTTATCCCTAAAGGAGTTGCCCAGGGGCAGTTAGGGGTGGGCTGGTCTACATCAAGTAACTCCCGGTCTCAAAACAGGTCCCACTCTGGCTCTGACACTAACATGTAGAGAGTATTTGTATTTGTATAGATATAAGTCTACTGTAAAGACTGAAAAAGTATTAAATCCATTTCTGTTGATAGAGATTCATTTATAGTGCAGTTATGTTATTAAGTTTTAGTGCGTTAAACACTTTATCAGCTGAGATACAAACATAAATAAAATATTTTACATTCAAGTCTCTGGTTTGTGTTTAGATCCTCCAGCAGGACGATAAGTCAAAGCATACCTTAAATATAAACATATTAAATAGAAAACTTCCATGATTGACCACAAGAAATCATTGGCCATCTCAGTCCCTTGCGTGAAATCCTATTGGACGCCTGAACAGCTGAACAGGAGCTTTAAAAGTTTCAATCAAAGACTTTAATTAGCTTTTAGTTTTGAAGTATTTCTTTTTATTGCTCTGAACAATCTTAATGCATTAAAATGTTTGATATATTTTTAAAGATTGAGCTGGTAAACCAAAAACCTCCCCCATGTATCCAGCATGTCAATAATTCTGGGAATCACTTTAAGCTTTAAATTGAATTTTTATGATTATAACATTTTTAGAATCTTTCTTTTTCTAATAAACTTCTAATAATCACACCGTAACAGCGAACCATCTGGTTTCCTGACGTGGAAGTCGGAGGAACCGGGTCTACAGCAACACACCACCTCAATAAATCCGATTGGTCCCCAGAGAGCTTGACCAGTTTGTTCATCTGGAAATATGGGGCAACGTCCAGCGAATACCACCATCTGAAAACCATCAGTAAACACAGACATCAATCAGTTCTGGGAGTTCTGGGAGTTCTGGGAGCCTTAGCTCTGCAGCAGTATTGCGTGGTAGTGGGCTGAGAAGCGGGTTAACCTCAAGATTACGCTGTCTAAATTTCCCAGGTTGTTTTGGTCACCTTTTTTTAAGCTTCACAGGAAAAATTATGGTCATTCGCGTCGACAGGACGGCTCTTATGGCCGGCTCCTCTGGACGACCTCTCGCCGTGCGCAGGATTGATGGGATTTAGGCCGTTTGCCAGTCAGTGCAACTCACAAGATTATAAGTATTGTGCCCACAAAGATCCTGGCCTTAAAATAAGTTGCTGCTTTTCCTCGCTGGCTCCTCGTAACGCCGCTAACGTTTTAGCGCCTCTGTCGTAAAAGTGCCCCGTCTCTCGGCGCGGCCTCATTACGAGATGGGCGCTCCAACATGCCCTCGCAGTGTTCGGGTTCTGATCCATAAGAAATGACAACTTCATTGCCGTCGTAAAATACTTCGCTGTTGCCTTAAAGCCCACTGTATTTTACACGGGCGGTCCAAACGGCCTTCGATGGCTCTGGAGCACAATGGAGACGAACGGCCTCGCAGCATTCACGTGTTCCTCGTTTTTCAGTCCTGGGGATTTTCCTCATCCAGGCTTCTGCCAAGAGCTGCGCAGCTCTGGTCAAATATTTGTCGACTCCCATTAGAAACATTTAATAGTAACAAAATTTACGGCCGCACTTTCCAAAGGATACTGCCAACGAGGTGCATCATTATGAACATGGTAGTAAATGCTATCGGTGTTTGCCCACTGCACCCCGACACAGGGCAGTTCACAGTGGGGCTGGTCTCAGTGTGGAGCTCTTTATGCAGGTCTTGGACGGGACGCTGCGGAGATGTCACTGCGGGATGAAATAAAGCGGGTCCTTGTGTGATGTCTGGAGAGCGAGTGTGAATAGGTCCCACTTCTCCTCTTGTCCCTTAAACCATTTACACGATAAATAATTCCAGAAAAAGAATAAGGGGGACCGGGGCAGAGCAGCGGCGCTAAATCAAGCGCTCCTTCGGCAGGACGTCCAACGACACTAACAGACGGATCCTCAGGAATCCAGCGGAGAGCCGCTTCCAGGACGAAGTTCCCATATGGCACAGATGGTTAATTAGCATCTGGAGACAGGTAAAGCATCCATGTCAGATGTCAGGCGTGTCATATTCATTCCATGGCTATCAAAACATTTTTATTCTCTCAATTTATAGTTATAAATGTTTAAAGTGTGTAGAAATTATGATGTCTCAGTAAAGAGGCTTTCTCTTCCACGCTCATCGCAGCGGGACAGGGAGCGCCGAGCAGCGCGGAGCTACACCCCGCTGCGCAGGGAGACGGGTTCAGGTCCCAAAGTGCAGGAGCATGGGCATGCATGGGTTAAATGACTTTCTGTTTTACTTTCAGGTCTAAATTAGGAAGACTTATATATTAGGAATTTTATATATATATAAAAAAATATATATATATATATATATTAGGGGGCAGTCGTGTGCTGGAGGTTAGAGAACCAGTCCTGTCACCAGAAGGTTGCTTGTTTGATCCCATAACCAAACAGGACATGACTGAAGTGCCCTTGAGCTAGACAGCTAACCCCTGACTGCTCTCCGGGTGCTGTGGTAAGGCTGCCCACCGCTCCGGACAAGAGTGCTCAAATGCGGAGATCTTGAATTTCCCTCTGGGATCAATAAACTATCTGTCCGTCTCTCTATAACATATAAAAAACACACGCAGGTGACCTGAAATAAAAAAAAATAATCTCCCTGATTGTAGCTCCAGTTGCTAGAACAGCTCTTCTGCTGGTTTGAACTATTTTAAGAAGCCAGTTGGAATAAAATCCTGAGGTGGAAATTCTACTTCCTGAGTGATCCACCTTTCCTAGAACCCAACACAGACATGAAAACAAACAAGGCATAAACTTGATTAAAAATTAAAATCCAAACAAAAAAACTTGCTACTTCAGTCAAAAAGAAAATTGAACAAACACACTTGGAAAAATAATGAGTCAAAAGTTTGGAGACACCTCCCCAGGTTCTTCTTCTTCTTCTGTGTACTATATTATTAGTACTAATATTAGTGAATAAGGTTCTTCTTCTGTGTACTATATTAATAGTACTAATATTAGTGAATAAGTGTGAAGAGATCAGAACTATAGAATAGTCGGTATGGAATTATTCCTGGAGCAGAATTAAACATCTGGTTGTGTTTAAAGAATGTTTCGAGGGTCTTTTAGAAATGAGCTCATTTGCTCTGATGCAGGTTTACATACTTTGAACATTCTGACCAGCAGCTTCATGAGGAGCCACATGAGCTGCTTCTCTAACAGGACTGAAGAAGATAGTGTAGATGCTGAGATCTTGTTCTGATAAACAGGTTTGGTGGTTTTATAGCTCTTATAAAAATATACATTCTCATTTTTACATTTAAATACACTCAAATGTTTGTTTTAGTAATATTTGTGTACATGGGCTCCAACTTCACTGTTTACACTCGTCTCTCAACACATTCAGATCTGAACATCTTTATAACTATACACAGATATATAGTAGCTGTGGGTGGAACAGGGAGGGGCCGTATGTGTATCCGCTCAGTTCCGTATCTGTTGCTTTCTTTGACACAGTGACGAGTGCAGGTGTGTAATGAGAGATCAAAGGGTGACGAGGAAGGGCTTCCTGAACTAAAGCTGGAGTCAGATTGTTCCCAGATTGTTGATGGTGTGGTGTGAGGGTGGTGAGACCTACTACTGCTAATACTGGGAGGAGTAAGCTGTTAGCTACGGCTGCTGTTGTTTATTATGAAAGACTTTCTTTCTTCTCTCGTCGCCTAATTTAAAGATTTATCCGCCGACAGCTCTCCTCACGCTGTCCTCACGCTGTCCTCACGCTCTCCTCACGCTGTCCTCACGCTCTCCTCACGCTCTCCTCACGCTCTCCTCACGCTGTCCTCACGCTGTCCTCACGCTCTCCTCACGCTCTCCTCACGCTGTCCTCACGCTCTCCTCACGCTCTCCTCACGCTGTCCTCACGCTCTCCTCACGCTGTCCTCACGCTGTCCTCACGCTGTCCTCACGCTCTCCTCACGCTGTCCTCACGCTCTCCTCACGCTGTCCTCACACTCTCCTCACGCTCTCCTCACGCTCTCCTCACGCTGTCCTCACGCTCTCCTCACGCTGTCCTCACGCTGTCCTCACGCTCTCCTCACGCTGTCCTCACGCTCTCCTCACGCTGTCCTCACACTCTCCTCACGCTCTCCTCACGCTGTCCTCACGCTGTCCTCACGCTCTCCTCACGCTCTCCTCACGCTGTCCTCACGCTCTCCTCACGCTCTCCTCACGCTGTCCTCACGCTCTCCTCACGCTGTCCTCACGCTGTCCTCACGCTCTCCTCACGCTGTCCTCACGCTGTCCTCACGCTCTCCTCACGCTCTCCTCACGCTCTCCTCACGCTGTCCTCACGCTCTCCTCACGCTCTCCTCACGCTGTCCTCACGCTCTCCTCACGCTCTCCTCACGCTCTCCTCACGCTGTCCTCACGCTCTCCTCACGCTCTCCTCACGCTGTCCTCACGCTCTCCTCACGCTCTCCTCACGCTGTCCTCACGCTCTCCTCACGCTCTCCTCACGCTCTCCTCACGCTGTCCTTACGCTCTCCTCACGCTGTCCTCACGCTCTCCTCACGCTGTCCTCACGCTGTCCTCACGCTCTCCTCACGCTGTCCTCACGCTCTCCTCACGCTCTCCTCACGCTGTCCTTACGCTCTCCTCACGCTGTCCTCACGCTCTCCTCACGCTCTCCTCACGCTGTCCTCACACTCTCCTCACGCTCTCCTCACGCTCTCCTCACGCTGTCCTCACACTCTCCTCACGCTCTCCTCACGCTCTCCTCACGCTCTCCTCACGCTGTCCTCACGCTCTCCTCACGCTCTCCTCACGCTCTCCTCACGCTCTCCTCACGCTGTCCTCACGCTCTCCTCACGCTCTCCTCACTCTCTGTTCCATTACCGCACGTCTGTGTGATCATTAAAGGAGTTACTCACACCAGGACTGCAGTTCAAAGTGTGAGGAATTCATTAGACAGTGTAGAATTCTACATAATAAAGTTATTAAAGCAGTGCACACAGTGTGTCACGAACACGACAGTATAGGAAAGCGAGGCTGGAGGATCGTGAAAAACGAGCCAAGCAGGAGCCGTAAAAGCCCAGAGATGAATTAGTTTGTATTCCTCTGTTTTTCCTTTTTTCATCCTGACACCAGGAAGGAAATGCTGCCTGTTTTCTTTCGGATGTGTAGTTTTCTCCTCCTTATCCGACTGGAGCCCTGAGGCTGAATCCTCAAACCATCAGAAGCTAAATTTAGGGGCCCTCAGAGGCCCCTATGGCTCCCAGACGCAGCTCTCTCTCTCTCTCTCGCGCTTAACAAGGACTCAACAAGATCAAGAAGGAGAACGAATCCGAGGAAGAAAAAACACGGCAAGAAAAACAAGGCGGTCCGATCTGGAGTGCGACAGTCCCTCAAACCCAGAGCCCTTAGTCCCATAACTACTCAGTACATGTTTTTATGAATCAAATAATTAATGAATTCACTAAAAGCACCAGAGCTGATAGTGTAAAAGTCTTTATCTGATCAATGAGTGTCTGATCACCAGCAGCAGATCTGATCAGAACAGATGTAAATAATCAGACATACAATAGAAAGTAACATGAATATGTTATTGTGAGAGAAGTAGATCAGATCTTGATCCAGTTTGAAGAACAAAGTTAGGTTCCAGATTTCTCCTGGACGCCCCAGACATTGTATGAATGTGTTCAGTTCCTTCAGCAGCAAATCTTGATTTATCTTAATGAAGTACTGAGCAGTCAAAGCAGGTATTAGATGAGAACTGATAATAATACTGGGTTGTTTAGGAGAAGCTTGGAAAGAGTTAAATAAACACACTGACGTATGAAAAACACTACTTACTCTATTAATACTGATTAATATTTAATAATAAAGTGTAAAAGCACTACTTACTCTATTAATACTGATTAATATTTAATAATAAAGTGTAAAAGCACTACTTACTCTATTAATACTGATTAATATTTAATAATAAAGTGTAAAAGCACTACTTACTCTATTAATACTGATTAATATTTAATAATAAAGTGTAAAACACTACTTACTCTATTAATACTGATTAATATTTAATAATAAAGTGTAAAAGCTCTACTTACTCTATTAATACTGATTAATATTTAATAATAAAGTGTAAAAGCTCTACTTACTCTATTAATACTGATTAATATTTAATAATAAAGTGTAAAAGCTCTACTTACTCTATTAATACTGATTAATATTTAATAATAAAGTGTAAAACACTACTTACTCTATTAATACTGATTAATATTTAATAATAAAGTGTAAAAGCTCTACTTACTCTATTAATACTGTTTAATATTTAATAATAAAGTGTAAAAGCTCTACTTACTCTATTAATACTGATTAATATTTAATAATAACGTGTAAAAGATCTAATTACTCTATTAATACTGATTAATATTTAATAATAAAGTGTAAAAGCTCTACTTACTCTATTAATACTGATTAATATTTAATAATAACGTGTAAAAGATCTAATTACTCTATTAATACTGATTAATATTTAATAATAACGTGTAAAAGATCTAATTACTCTATTAATACTGATTAATATTTAATAATAAAGTGTTTACTGAGTAAATAAGCTTACTGTCTGGAAATAAATAGCGTTTTATTTATAATAATGTCTCCAAGTGAATAAACTGTGGTACAGTGTGTGGTTGAAATCCAGTGAATTACTCATATTAACACTTGTAGTAGCACATCTGGACACCTGGAAGCCATTTACCCTCCTGGGTCTCAGGAGGGCTGCAGCTTCTCCTAGAGCTTATCGGGCAGAAAGCAGGAAACACCCTGGACAGGCAGCCAGTCCATCACAGAGCAGATACACACATACACACTCATCTGGACTTCACTGTTAGTGTACACTGCTGTAGAAACGTGAAACAAACTCTTTAAAGGTGCCAAAGTTTTTGTTTTTCTGGAATGAGACCCCATACTCTACCAGTCAAAACTTTGGAGATCTGAATGTGTTGAGAGACGAGTGTAAATAGACACTATAATAACTATATACAATACTCTATCTTCTTCAGTCCTGTTAGAGAAGCAGAACATTGTTCACTAATATTAGTACTATTAATATAGTACACAGAAGAAGAACCTGGGGAGGCGTGTTTTGACTGATGTAAACTTCTGGGTTTCAAATGACCGTCAGGTAGAAGTTTAAATGAAATAGTTTAGATGTGTTTTAATTAAATGTCTTTATACATAATATTCTGTTTCCAGTCACTAATTAAAGAATCAAGAACTAATTATAAGTCGTTAGTGTGAAGGCCAGAGCATCACTTGCGCACACAAACCGAAGCTTAACTCTCTCCTTATTCTCCTCCTGCCAGAGGAGTGTGTGAGTGCTGACCGCATCACGTCAGTGTGTTGGTGTGTAAGGTCCGTCTCACTCTCTCAGCCTCGCACGTACAAATCAGCACATATGCATTACACCTCCAGTCCTGCAGCAGAACCGCACGTAATTTATAAGTCAATAAATTCGGCCCCTTCCTGAAAACTAACCCGAAATCTTACGGGTGGCACAGTGAAAAAGTTTTCCTCTTTAAACTCCGGGGCAAACAGGCCCCAGGTCAGTCCTAAAACCTAACCTGGACGGGTCTGACTTGCTGTGACGTGTGTGGACTGTGTGACGCTGAGATGGTCTTGTTATATGGCTACTGTACACCAGAGCCACATACGTTTACTGCTTATTCAGGAAATCATTTAAAGGAGCCGTGAGCAGAAATGAGTTACAGTATACAAAACCATGGCTGTGTCCCAATTGTGTACTACACACTAACACTACACTGTGTATATACTGTGTACTAATCTTACTAGCATGAGTCCAGCAGGAGAGTACACACAATATTAACATACTGCATGAGTTTTATTGTCATATGCACAGCAGAAACAGCTATTCACAAATAGATAAAGATAACCAAAAAAAAAAAAAAAAAAAAAAAAAAATATATATATATATATATATATATATATATATATATATATATATATATATATATATATATATATATATATACAAACTATATAAAGTACAATAATGTATGTTGAAGTAAATAAAATTAAAGTACTTTTTTTCTTTTTTATAATTAAAAATAAAAAATAATTAAAGATTTTTATTTTTATTACTCTGTCAGATGCTCTGGTGGAGCTTTTCTTACAAAATGGCAACAAATAAGTACATTATTAAATTAAATATATTTAATATTTGCAGCTTTTTTTGACAAAATGACTCAAGTTTATACGCCCTTTTTGGAGCCACAGCTACTGTCATATCCACGTCTGTGATTAAAAAAAAAATCCAGACATGAGAAGCTCCTCATTTCCATTTCCTATTGGATTCTGGGACAATAGTGTGTATCATTACCATAAAGTATGCATAGTGAGTTCTGGAGTATACTCAACTTTTACACTAGCAACAATATTATACATACTATTGTAACTACACTACATACTACATACTTAAAAACTTCTCAGTGTTAGTATTAAGTACATAATTGGGACCCCTTGGTTTTAGTAGTCTATTATCACCTGTAACTACAAATCATTTTGTTTTGTTTAGGGCTTAAAATTCGTCTATCGCATTTGCATATGTACTATTTTGAGCTGCCATGTTTCTACAGTAGCCTAGGAAGGACAAACCAACCGCTGTCTCTGATACATCAGCCAGAATCTGAGGGGTTCCATTTCCTGTTGTAGAAATTTGGACAAATGCATATTAATTAGTACAAGACTAATAACTGTGGTAGTCAAAAGAGGCAAAGACCTGATGGGCAGTGTGGATTTTTCTATGTGCTTGGGAAGGAAGGGTGAGAGAGGGGTATTCAGTTGGTTGCAATCAGCAACCTCACCACTAGATGTCACTAAATCTTACATACTGCACCTTTAATACACCCTTAATAGTTCTTATCATACTCAGAGTGGGTATTGTATGATAAGGGAGTATTGTATGATAGCTTTTATTATGCAACAAAACAGTGATTTTATTAAATTGACAGTTATAAAATAAACTATTCTGTAGCGCACTTAAATAAAGTTATGTCAAAGCCATTTGGCTCTTCCTGCAGGCTCTCCTCAGCCTTGCAAGTATCCTCAGAGGGTCCCAGAACATTACAGCCCATTCAGTTTATATGAATGGGGGCACTAGCAGACTTTTTTTGCCATTTTGATACGTCCAAATTTTGCAGGCATATCCTGTTGCAATCAGCAACCTCACCACTAGATGTCACTAAATCTTGCATACTGCACCTTTAATTCACCATTTATAGTTCTTATCATACTCAGAGTGGGTATTGTATGATAAGGGAGTATTGTATGATAGCTTTTATATATATTTTTACACTGATTTTATTAAATTGAAAGTTATAAACTCAGAAAGGTGTTTAAAACAAATTGTATTGATTTTAGGTGTTCAGAGAGTGAAGTGATGGACCTCCTCATATACTACTCCTCATTTGTCAGCTGTTCACCAGTAAGAAGAGCAGATCTGATTAGAACAGATGTAAATAATCAGACATACAATACAAAGTAACATGAATATGTTATTGTGAGAGAAGTAGATCAGATCTTGATCCAGTTTGAAGAACAAAGTTAGGTTCCAGATTTCTCCTGGACGCCCCAGACATTGTATGAATGTGTTCAGTTCCTTCAGCAGCAAATCTTGATTTATCTTAATGAAGTACTGAGCAGTCAAAGCAGGTATTAGATCAGAACTGATAATAATACTGGGTTGTTTAGGGTAAATAAACACACTGACGTATGGAAAAGCACTACTTTTATATATAAAAATGTCCAGAGTGAATAAAAACCTTGCATGCTACTGATGACTAATATCCTAGCCATGATATTATTATTATTATTTGTTCAGTTTACCAGACGCTGCAACATGTCTGAAATAGACTAATGCAGAAATCCCACCGCATCAATAGCACCGTGGCTCTCAAATCTTGAAAACATATGAGGCATTTCTCGAAGTGCATGGGGAGCAGTTAGAGCTCCTGAAGCCTCTGACTTTGTTTACTTTTTAAGCTCCGACCTCCTTCCTCTGGAAAAAAAAGGGAAATCTCGGAGAACATCGGCTCAGTTCATTACAGGCGGCTGAGTGAAAGCTTTGTAATACTTCCCCCTCTTAAGCACCTCAGAGGAGAATTAGCCAGACGCCTGTTCCTTCCAAGCGAGGAGTCCATTCATAATTGCAGGCTCACTGAGAAACACCTACTGAACACACAGCATGAGAACCGAGACCAGCTTCACTGATATAACCACCAGTTCTGGGGTCCCTGTACAGAGAAGCTGAACACATGATAGTAATAATACAACAAACCATAAACCAGAACAATATTATAAACATTAGGAGAGGTGCTTGTTTCTCTTGCCTATTGCTCTTGTGAAATTGGGGTTTCAGGTTTGAGGACGAGGAGTGCACGTCTCGGCGGAGGGGACTCGTGTCCAGGGATGTTTATCTTTCTGTTTTTCACCTGTCTTCAAAATGTGCTTTTTTCCCTCGAAGGCCAAGCGGGTTACTTGGCCGCTTCCTCCCGCGACCCAGCGGAATACAGCATTAAGCTGTGGGGAGGAGAGAAAACCTGTAGCGCACTAAAATAAAGTTATGTCAAAGCCATTTGGCTCTTCCTGCAGGCTCCCCTCAGCCTTGCAAGTATCCTCAGAGGGGCCCAGAACATTACAGCCCATTCAGTTTATATGAATGGGGGCACTAGCAGACTTTTTTGCCATTTTGATACGTCTAAATTTTGCAGGCATATCCTGTGGTCCGTCAGGAACAGCCTTAGTTTCAATTTAGTGTCTCCCCGAAGACCTTCGCTTCCTATTTCGAGTGGAAATTGTATAAGGTTCCCCCCCAACTGTTCACATCTTAACTGCTTCAAAAGCAGGAGAGCCCTTTACGCCGGAGATGAATGAGCTGACGGTCTGATGTTGGAACAGGATGGCAAATCACTTCCACTCACGGCGCAGGGTTTGTGTGATAAATTGTTTAGATATGTAGGCAGATATGCTGCATCTAATCCGCAGCCGGAGTCGGCGCTGAAGGTCCGGCTCTGTGGTAATGACCACGCGGAGGTCCATAAAAGCCGAGGAGAAAAGCCTTTGTCTTTTTATTGGAGTGGTCGTGTATGAAATCCCTCCCGGGGGGAGGAGGGGGGGGGGGGGGTCGGTCTTGGGTGATTCTTTGACTTGCAAAATGCATTTATGTGCAAATGTCGTACTTTTCTGTTGCAGCAGATGTACAGGAGTGATGTCAGAGCAGCCTCACTCTTTGACAGTGCTGACGATAATAAGTGAAATAGATGAGTGTAATTTGGTAGCAGTAAGATTAAAGTTCTACTGTTGGACATATAGAATCATGTACTGTATATACACTACTGCTCAAAAGTTTGGGATCACAGTGAAATGTTCTTGTTTTAATGGAGTATCTTCTTCCTTAACACAACAATGGACTGACGGGTCTCTAAAGAAAGTTGTTTCTTTCTGGTCATTGTGAGTCGGTCAGCAAGCCATCAACTGCTGATCTTCAGATACTAAACTAACCTAGAATGTTGTTCCCTTTTATACTCACTTATTAGTAGAATGTTTTTCAGCTGTGATCACAATTGATCAAGAGTGTCCTAGCAACCAATTAGTCCAATAACATCCTTAACTTGGATTGGTGGCCGTACCAGGAGATTTAGACAGAGGACTGAGAATTACTGATAATAGAACTATATGTAAAATAAGCCTCTATACAAAAATAGACTTTAATACAAACATTTTTATTCTTTAAAAATCATCTGATACACTTACATTCATAGTGAAATTAACAATATTGTTTGTAAATTAAAAATTCTAAAGTGATCCTAAACTTTTGAGCAGTAGTGTATGTACTGTGCACATGCATACTTCATCCGGGAAGGAGGTGTTTATTTGTCTAGTGATGTCTGAATGTAAACAATATTAATCTCAGTATATATTGAATTTATCATCCAACACCTGCTTTTGACTCTTTAAGATATTAATGTAAGTATACTGATGATGAAACTTAACAAATCTATGTGACGACTGTGAGCATGCAGGAGACACCTGGAGCCAAATGTTCTTCTTCAAGCTGGAAAACAAGATAACAAATATTGATTGTTTTCTTTCAAAATAAGATATTTTTACTGTTTTTTTGCAGGTGCTGTAATAATATATGGTGTTTATATAAACAAACCTATTTACCCAATGTCACTTTAAATGCTGAATATTGTGTTAGCATTCTAATATAACGTTTCAAACACAATCTAACCATATTTAACATATTATTAATAACTGAACCCGTGATTGGCCACTTTCACAGCCTACATGCTTCATAGTGAGTGTATATATATATATATATATATAAGATTGTCCTTGTTCAAATTTAGTTTTTCTCAACTTAACTTTATTTTAAGAGGACAGTCACACGAGGAACATTCAGTTCATTACACTTGTAGTTTAGCCTGAAGGAAAACTCGGAATGATGTACTGAGAGAATCATCACAGGCAGATTTTCTCTTGTTTCTCTATTTAAATTATATATATATATATATATATATATATATATATATATATATATATATATATATATATATATATATATATATATATCATTTGAAAAGTGAAACAAAAGAAAAAAACAATTACATATATATAATTATATATAATTATATACACAAGTCAGAGGTTCTAAACAATTTAAAACTGTTGACATATATATATATATATACATAGAAAGAGAGAGAGAGAGAGAGAGAAAGATTGTATATATTTTTTGTTATATTTTGTTTGAATGGTATGTCAGAATCTTTACTGCTTACTTCTATTTTTTGTATTTGTCTCTGTCTAAATGACAACTTTGATGAAAAAACACATCAAAAGTGACTCCAGGAATTGAAACTCTTTCATTTATCAGACAGCCACTCAACCACTGTGTGTTAGAGTCGAGGAATCAGCTCCCAGTAACTGTCTTTCTTAAAGGAATCATTTGATGTGGCAGCATCAGCAAACGCAGCCTGGAGGATGAGACGGGGGAACTTTGCACTGAAGTCAGTTACAGGTTTTAATTTATAGTCATTTATTTTGAAATGTACTTTTTGAAAGATCAGCTCAACTAAAACTAAAATACCATCTCAGTAGAGATTCCAACAGTGTCCACACATTCTTATAAAGACAGACCGACATGGTGACGTGTTCTGTGCTCTGGGCGAGTGGGTTCCTGTGGACGATGCTTACGAATACAGTATAAACCTTCACGCATGCTCAGCGTTGTGGAAGTGCAGCTGTTAATAAAAACCTATTCCATTTAAAACTGATTTAGAAAAAACTTTTAGGTGAATACATTTCAGAGCACATACTTCAAAACTATCCTTTAACTGTTACTTGAGTATGTTTTTATTACGTTACTGCTACTTTTCCTTACGTATGGAGCGTCTGTGACCCCTGACACACGGCGCATCTGAACTCCAGCGTTTAAAAAGCATAAAGTCTGATAAAGTACATCTGGTGGCAGGACGGATGCTCGTTCAGGGACCTTGAGTGCATTTGGAGAGTTCCTCTGCAGATCACGCCCCTCAGCACATGGCGGACCGGGGCAG
>CM038707.1:1300151-1345151 GCA_021613375.1 Megaleporinus macrocephalus | reverse complement strand
TGCGAGGGGCTTTATCTCTGAAGAGGCATTGGAGACCACTCAAGTCCAGGACCAACTCCGCTGTCCTGTAATGGATCTTTTGGGGAGGGCGGGAAAAAAAAGGGCTTGAAAGAAAAAATAAAAAGAGCAGAAATTTACTGCACTCCCAAGAATCTTCTGGAAAAGCTCGGCCGTCCCCTCGCTCCCATTTTTCCATTTAGCTCGAGCGGCCTGTTGACCAGAATGTGTGATTATCTTGTTTTATGTCAGATGTCCAAGCGGCTGGATGTTGATGGTTTGTCCAGTGGGCCGGAGGAGCGAGCGGTAGGAGGAAGGCCGGGCCCTTTCTGGCCCCGGGCTGGAGCGGTTGGCGGTTTGTTGCCGGGCCGGTGTGGAAGCGGAGAGGCGGTGAGATGCGGCCTGCTGACCGACCGGCCCCCGGGTCACTCTCCGTGCTTGTGGTTCGGTTCCCTCTTTTCTGAGGAGCGACGTCCACTCGCGTCTCAGCTCCTGACTGATTTACTGGGACGTGACAGGAGGCCGTATAGTTGGCGACAGTGTCGCAAACAGTGGAGGAGAAAACCGCAACAGGACGACGGGAAGCCAAGCGAGCGGTTACGGGGACGGCCAAGACTGCGAGGCCCCTCCATGACAAGGAAATGAAACCTGATCCTCTGCTGGGAGCAAACAGGGCAGGAGCGAGTACATTTCCATCAAGTGTAGGCTGCTGGAGGACAGGCTGAGTAGTTCATGCAGCGCAGTGTGTGTGTTATTAACGTCTTATTAAATGGCACCTCAGCGTTTGACTCTTTCTGAAATATTCAATAAGGAGCACAGCGGGACAGATCCACGTAGTTACAGCTGATTTTCACTCTTACATATTTAAATGCTCTACATATTTGCAGACTCATCTCACAGCAGAGCCCAAATCCGTGGACTGTAATGAAAAACAAACCCTAAAATAATATTTGTATTAATAAAAAAATCCAAAATCCTACAGTGTTCAGTTCCACCTTAAATGCTCCAGCGTACACAGTGCCAGAGCAAATTCCACCTTTACTATACTTCATTACTGACATGGACGTGACAGTAGCATTAATGGGTGATTCTTTAATTAGGAGAACTTTCACATCACTAGGTTATAAATCTGTCTTAAAACTACTTTAATACAAAACTAACATTTTAGGTACAATAAAACAGGCTGCTCGTGTTACTGTGCCTTTAAGACTGACCTAAGATAATGAGCTGTGCTCTGATTGGCTGCTCTGTAATGTGCCTTATTCAGAAAAGCACTCAGCGCTGGAACGCTCCTTATATCATCAGTAAGAGTGGGCGGGGCTAAAGAGCTGTTGGCTAAATAGATGGATATATGCAAATGAGTTGATCTCTGTGACATCACAAAAGCTGTGAATTATCCAGCAAATTGAAATTTGGTTTTTGGAATATAGTATCAAACCCAGCGAAATCTATTTTTTCCCAAAGCTTTGGGACCCCCAGCCGTTCAGGGAGGTCCTGGTTAGTCACGTCCACCTGGCTGTGCTAGTGTGTTGGACAGCTTGGTTTAATATGCTAACCTGTATCTGCTACATCCACTTAGCCAAGTAGCCTAAAAATCACAAAACAAATGTTTTTAATTTATCTCCAACATTCATCACTCTTTATAGCATCTACTGGAAGATCATAGATCTCTCCGTCTCTCTGCTTCATGAAAGAGTTTCTCTGCAACGAACCGACAGGGGTGAGTCATACCAGCCAGGAGAGCCGTGAGAGAACAGTGGGGTGGAGAAGCAGAGCCAAACTTGGAAGCACAGCAGAAAATCCAGGTGCAGATGTTTAACCCTGATTCCTAAACAGTTGGGACGCTGTGTAAAATGTAAATAAATGAAAATAAAAACAAAATGCAATGATTTGCAAATCTCATAGACCCATATTTCATTTTCAGTAGAACATAAAACACATAGCAAACTTTTAACAATTCATGAAAGTTATTAACTCATTTAAAACTTGATGCATCAACACATCTCAAACAAAGTAAGTGGTGCTAATAAAAAACAGCTGGAGGAGAAATCTGTCACATGACTGGATATAAAATTGTGAAGATTTTGAATATCCCACCATCTACAGAACATAATATCATCAGCAGGTTCAGAGAATCTGGAGAAATGCCTGTGCGCAAGGGACAAGGCCGACGGTCAGTACCGGTTGCTGGTGATCTTCGGGTCCTCAGACGGCCCTGCATTAAAAACAGGCCGTCACTTCCAGAACTCACTGTCTGTGAACACAGCTCACCGTGTGATCCACACATACCAGTTAAACTGCATCTTGTAAAGAAGAAGCCACACCATCCAGAAGCTCCGCCGACTACTCAGGGCCAAAGCTCATTTAACACGGACTGAAACAGAATGGTAAACTGTTCTGTGGTCAGTTTCTTTTTGGTAACCATGAACATCAAGTCCTGCTGACTCAAGAGGAGAGAGAGAGAGAGACCGTCTAGCATGTTATCAGCTGCCAGTTTACAAACCAGTATCTCTGATGGTCTGGAGCTGCGTTAGTGTCTATGGCGTGAGGAGCTCACACATCTGGAAAGACTCTGAATGCTGGCCATGCTGGGGTGGACCTCCATATCAGACTTCCACCAGTGAAGGAATTCCATTCCTGGCTCTGGTGGACCGGAGTCGACAGTGACCCAGCCAGAAGTGGTACCTGCTGGGTTCAAGCAGCTCGTCTTTAAACCCGGCTGATATCGTATTTGCACAATCGGACTTTAATTCTAATCAATGCTGTTCACAAGAAGATCCATGGTACACACATATGAGAATATAAAGCTCGTCACTCAGGCTCATGCAGGACTTGTTTTCTCCTGTGTTCTATCTCTTGGATAAGGTTTCCATTCGTGAAGAACGTGGATGTATTCTACGGGTGACGGTTCTGGTTCAGGAGCACCGGGTCGTCCGGGCTGTGAGGGAGCAGCGCTGAACTTCAGCTGCACACTACATTGAGCAGCTGCTCTAACATTTGTGTTTTGAGGCATTGAGCTCAAGTGAAGCACACAGAGTGCTGGATCACAGCGAGGCCGGCTGCAGGACTGGCTCACACAGCCTCACGCTGTCTGCTGGACAGTGTGGAGGTTACTCAGATTAAACAGGAACTCAGTTAATTAAATAAAATATACGTTCTGAGACGGAGCTGCAAATTAAACTATGTTCAAGTTCACGATCACAACATGTCTATGTGGGCCCCACATGGGTTAAAGATGGGGCTGCTATATTTCCCCTTTAGAAAACCCAGTTGGGGCCCACAGATTTGTACATTGGCTCCATATGGGCCCTGTAGGTCTTTTTGCCTATGTAGGCTTTTAATGGCACCAATATGGGCTGCAAGTGGGGCCCATGTGACAAACATCCACTGGCCCCATAGTTAAAACAGAAATAACTGTATCCCTGCTAAAACCATAAATTTAGCCTAACTGGGCCCCAAGACAGTGACCCAAAGTTATAACCTAACTGGAGCCCAAATTATAACCCAAGTGGAGCCCAAAGTTATAACCCAACTGGAGCCCAAAGCTAAGACCCAACTTGAGCCCAAAGCTATAACCCAACTGGAACTCAAAGTTATAACCCAAGTGGAGCCCAAAGTTATAACCCAACTGGGGTTCAAAGCTAAGACCCAACTGGAGCCCAAAGCTATAACCCAACTGGAGCCCAAAGTTATAACCCAACTGGGGTTCAAAGCTAAGACCCAACTGGAGCCCAAAGCTATAACCCAACTGGAACTCAAAGTTTTAACCCAACTGGAGCCCAAAGCTACAACCCAACTAGAGCCCAAAGCTACAACCCAACTGGAGCCCAAAGTTAAACCCAACTGTTGCCCAAATTTATAACCCAACTGGAGCCCAAAGTTAAACCCAACTGTTGCCCATGTATCACCAATCAAAAAGCTACTACAGGCCTACATATAACACATAAAATCAACATGGGGCCACAGGGACATGTTGGCTGGGGAGCTACTAAAATTAACTGGTGGTTCTTAGTTACGTAGTTACTAAGCTTTAAGTTCTAACTCAACATTTGTACAAAGCCCACATATGGTGTGAGTTCTGCCCTAAATAAATCAGTTAAATAGCTCGTAGATTCAAACAACTGAAAATAAAATAGCATCAGGAATCAGTTCTGCAGGAAAAATAAACCCCTTTTTCAATTTGATGACTTTGATTTGTATTATTTTAAACAATTGGAGACCTCTGAGCTGCAGGCATCAATGGACCCTCACTCCAACTTTACAAGAGTGTCTGAACAGTAGCCTTAGTTTCTGTTGTTAAGCGAATGCAATTAAGCCTCAGCTTTGCTAACATTACTGATCGTTTATTAATAAAGTGTATATATTTATATATTTGTGCACTAGGATCTCAGTTTGAAGATCGAAGCGATTCCAAACAGCAGCAGCAGATCAGAATAAACACTCACGCAGGAGACAAACAATTCAAGGACACAGCTTTATTGTAAACGTAATCTGTTTATAAATATAACTAATACGACAGATGAAGCTTCAGTGAAGTAAACGTAGCTCAGAAAGAGAAAAGAGATTCTACTTCTGTACTACACAGTACATGAGAGCCGTAGAGCGGCCAGCGCGTCCAAATATAGTGTATTTATCCACAGTACAAGAAAATTTACAGTCAGGAAGGACTTTATACCCAACTTACCATCAATCGTGCTATTAATTTATAATTTAACATAAAAAAATAAGTAAAAACCAAAAAAGTGACAGAAAAAAATGACGGCGCATTAAATATTTACCCAAAATCAGCCAATCAGCCCCGTATCACCTTCTATACATACGAGCGTCGAGTATCAGTTCGCTGAGCATCATATTCTATATAACGTAAAGCTCTAAATAGTGACTACAGTCCCCGCCTGGACACTGACCTTGTTTATACTTCTTTTAACTGGTGTTAATTTTAGAACGAGCCTCTTCTTCCTCCCCAGAACACATACCCACACAAGCTTTTACTCATACTTCCTCCTCCAGCGACAATCCTGGAACAGATAAGACGTCAGGGCGCTCATCAAGCAGCTGTTAAAGCGCTCACTGGCGCCCGGGCCCCGTGCGTCAACACTTCAAGTGCGCTCTTCTGCGCCCGGAGCTGGGCTCTCTGTGTGCCTCCGAAAACGGGGCCTAAAGAAAGCGCTTCAATTAGCTCAGCCGTTAGCGCAGGTCATTAAACGGCCTGGACGGCAGCGCGGCCGGCCAGAAAGCCGCGGCTCGCTGGTGCGTGTGGCACTGCCAAGCGGCCGCTAGCTGACGCCCCGACGAGGTGAACAAAGGCAGGAAGATCGAATAATGCATTCATCACATTCCCCAGGGCCGGGGGCCAAGTTCATGTCAAATCCATAATAAGGAAAGTATCTTCAGCGCAGCTTGTTTCCCCACACGCACGTCACACGCTGCTGGAAATCCACGCAGAGGATGTATTGATCTTCCTGGCGCTTCCTTTCTCACAAGCTCCAAACGGGCCCGTCGCATCGCAAATGGGCCGGGTACGCCGGGGCCCCCCTCCCCTTCTCTCGACTCCATTAACACACACAATCAGAAACTATTAGGCTGCCAAAAACAAGGCCTTTGTTTTGTGTTTGGGTTATTTTCCTCTTTCGGACGAGGGCTTATTGCACGGCGCACGGAAGGCCGCTGGTTTGTCTCGCTTGGAAACAACAGGAGTTAAGAGGGTAATGAAACCTCCAGGGGCCACGATAACAGCAACAGCGCCGCCAGAAATAAACAGCGTCCGCCTTCCAGGACAACATGTTTGCCGAGGCCCGAGCGGGCGGATCTGCAGATAACGGAATAAAGTCGTATTTGTCATTTTTCATTATCGCCACACAGTTAATGCCGGCGGCGGGGCCCTGCGGCGAGGCCCTGCGGCGAGGCCCTGCGGCGGGGCCCTGCGGCGAGGCCCTGCGGCTCTCTTCATGCTGAAACAGTCCATTCATCAGCGAGTGATTTGCCTCCAGTCCTAACAGTCGCCATGAAGAAGCCCTAATCGAGCTCCAGAGTTCTCACAGATATGTTTGACTGATTGTTATTAATGGCGTTTCAGACTAAATCGCTTCGCTCCCTTGTGGGCTGCTACCGAGAGCTGGCGGGTTACTGTGGATGAGTGAGGAAAGCTGACTCCTAGTGGCCGTATGTAGAAACTACAGCTGCCCTTTAACTCAAAACAATAGGCTGGAAAAAAAAATAGATCTAGGCTATTTTCTGCAGTGCTGGAGGAAAGTCCTCATGGAAGAAGAGGGGGGCGTCTTTTAAGGGATGTGGGAAGATGAAATAAAAAAATTATGCAAATATGTGGTTAAAATTGACTAATGGGGATAAATCATCTATTATGGTATATACACTGAACATGCGTGCGAAAGCATCTGGACTGAATTTACTGGAGTGTACATTTACTGAGGACAACAATTAATTAATAACTAAACAATAATTAATTAACACTTTTATATTTAAATTAAAGGTAAATTGCTTTGATGTAATGTGTTTAGGTTGTGAATGAGGGCATTCATAACTTTACATAGGAGTGAGCTGGAAAAGGAAAAACCATACATTACAATAACTCAACACACAGCAGGTGAACACTGAAGACCATAATCAAAACAAAATATATATATAACATTACAAAATATTATAAACAATATGTAGATATTTAGTGAATTAAACTTGTCTTGGAAAAATTCAAGTGTAGAGATAGAAACTTCATATTTTCACTGTCCAAAAAAATATATATCTCCAAAATAGTATCTTTACAGCAGAGATCAAAAACAGTTTTTCCTTTAGTGTAAGTTAATATAAAGAGATTTTATTGGAGGTGACTTTGGAGCATTTCTATTGGTCCATTCATCATAAAACTTTCACAGTATATAAGTGGCAGCTGTTGTGTTCAAATATATACATGTTATTCTTTGGACTGTAATTTTATTATATATGTTATAGGAGAGGAAGAATTTGTTTATTTATTTATTTATTTATTTATTTATTTATTTATTTATTTATTTATTTATTTTTCTGTGTAAGTTAATAAAAATGATTTTTTAGTTTTAGAGCATTTTTACTGGTGGATTCATCACAAAATTGTAACATGTATTTCAGATTAGAAAACTTATATTAAAACTTCAATTATGTACAAAACTAAAAATCACCAACAAATTAGAAAATCTGGACGGTGACAATATTTAATACACAAGATGTTTATTTTCATTATTTATCTTATTTTATTTACCAGCAAATGGCCAGAAACCAGTTGTTGTGATTGTTTATTTTAAAACATGAAGAAGCTTCTCTTCAGTTTAAAGAGCTGTAACGTTCAGAGATCTTCACTAAACTTTGTTCACAATAAACAAAGTTTGTTTACAGTTTGTTACATTTTTTGTGAGATTAATTCAGCCGCAACCTAATCTACTTAAATATGTAAACACAGACGGGAACTAAACTGAAAGCTCTGATGTTATTTGTACTTTTAATTATTGAGTTATATTTATTTATTTGCTATTTGTTTCAATACACTGTTGTTTGTACCATTTGGGTGAAAATTCAAGTTCATTTATTTTAGTGAGTGGAAGTCAAATTTAAAAAGGTAATCAATAAAAGATTAAAGGGGGCGAAGTTACTCAGAATTCTTAGCCTAATTAGGAATTTCTGTTAAGTAGCTCCTATTTTTCCTTCAGATGTTTTGGGGTTTTACAAGTTATATGTGAGTTAAATGAAACTTTGGTTGCAGGTTATATGTTTTAATGTGGTCAGTTTCTCGGCTAAGTGGTCAGTTTGGTTGTAACAAGATAATTTAAACTATTAAAACTATTTAAAAACTATTAAAACTATTTAAAAACTATTAAAACTATTAAACTGTCAATTCTACAGTACAGTTTGTGTGATTTATACTTAGTTTATTAAAAGTTTGAGTGTTTTTAACTTCGTGTTCAATTTCAGTGAACTTAAAAAAGTTTCAAAGTTAAATTAATTTGAGGCGACAAATTACCTGCAACTTACTCAGCAGCCTGAACTCATCAGCGTTTACAGTGTATAACACACACACAAGCTGATAATGTTTATTAACGAGCTGGAACAATAATTAACTTTTATCTAGTATTTGGTGAAACAGTGTCTGAAGGTAAAATGTGACGTAGGGCCAGAGGGGTCCGGCTTTTAGAAACAAAGGGGCTCACGTTTCTTCTTTGGCTTTCAAAGAGGCTGCAAAGTGTCTCCTGCTGGAGCTCATACACTCCCGAGCAGCGGCGACCCGCCCGGGATACCAGCACCCAGCGAGCAGGACACTCTTCAGCCTGACGCCAATCACAGTTTAACCCTGAGGGACGAAAGTCAGAGTGCACTACAGCATAAACGTGGTCTTTACCGTCCTCTCAGTGTCCCCTCAGCGTCCCCTCAGCGTCCCCTCAGCGTCCCGGGACGCCTCTTTTGTTCATTCAGCATGTGTGGATTTACCAGCAGCTGGCTCGGGATTCCCCATCCGACCTCTGGAAGCGGAAATCAGGAATGAAGTGAACCTGTCAGAGGTCACGGTGAACAAGATAACACTGTGTGTCTCTTAATTAGAGAAGTGGAGCTCAGAGCTGCAGAGCATGAGCGAGTTTGAGTTGAGAAATTGGACTGAAATATAAAAGTTGCCTGCAGTTTTTATGCTTTATGTTTTATTGCATGAATAAATTAATTGGTGAAAACATCACACGAGGGATAAATGATCAGTTAATCACTAAATATCTTGTTTCTCAGGAGCCAATTTTCAACTGAGATCGTATATGGAATAATTCTTTCCTCTGTATGTGATTCCAGCAACAGCAAACTCACAATAATTACCAATTAACAAACAAACACACTTAAAAAGAGATGTTTAAATGAGAAGAGCCTCCAAATCCGTTGTGTGTATTCTTATAAGTGTGGAGAGAAAACATGTCTGTATGTATATGAATATATATGTATATATGTATGTATGTATATATTTTTGTCAACAACATCTGATCCTGTGAAAGCTTCATGATGTATGGTCCAATAGAAATGCTTTCAAATTCAAAATAGCTCTGAAAGAATTCTGGTTCTATTCACTTGCATTGAAAGTAAAGATGTGTTTCTGTGCGCAGGGATGATGCATGTGTGCCTGAGTGTGCATGCTTGTCTGCCATTTGCTGCAAGGAGGCAAGATAACTGAGTTATTCACAGACTTAATGAGCTGTAATGAAACCCCAGTGTTCAGCGATCTGTCCCAAACTCTTCACTGCAACTGCATCTGTTGTTTGCCATGGGACCCCCGAGCGGTGTCCCGTTTCAGCCCCCTCAGCCGAGCCTGCGCATTCCCGAGCAGCGGCGGCCCGCGAGCGAGCACCGTACGGAAATTCCTCTGTAATGCACAGCTTGAGGTATTATATGATTACTTAATTCATTTAGTGAAGTAAATCAGGCCATACCATCACCTGGGAGAGGGGGGGCGGTGTCACCCAGGGACCCTCGCTGGTTACGGTTTCACCTGCCAGGGAAGAAAACTATTAACACGGATTACACGGGATCTAATGGAGCCAGAGAGGTTTCAGTCCCACCGCCGTCTCCTTCGCTGCTGGCGGAGCCTGATTAATAACACTTGACAATTTAATGTAGAGAAATACGGACTGGCACCCGACAGCGAGTGCCCAAATAAACACGCCCCCATTAACACCATCTGGTAGCAATACCCCACAAGTCGAGCCCGCTCTTAAACAGGGCGTATTTCATCACCGCTTTCATAAAATCCACAAATCCCTTTCAGAAAGCTGTCAAAGCTCCAGTCATTTGTGTGAGTTATGAAGAAGTGAAGCATTTCCTACCCAAAAACTGGCCAATCAGTGGAACAGAGGCGGCGTTAGGAGTCATATCAGAGCAAACAGGAGGGCTGATTACAGAGAAAACAAAAATAAGATTCAAAACTTCATACATTTTCAATATCTGTATTAGAAAAATAAGAGTTTTTACATTACACATTTTGGAATCTTGTTCAACTATTATAACTATATATATATATATATATATATATATATATATATATATATATATATATATATATATATATATATATATATATATATATATTCAAAGGTTTTAAAAGTATTCACATTCATTACTCAGGTAGAAGTATAGAGACTAGGGTTTAAAAATACTTCTGTAGAAGTTGAAGTATGAACTGAAGCTCTTTACTCCAGTAAAAGTATAAAAGTAAAAGTAATGTAAGAAAAAAAACACCATTAAGGACAAAAGCTTAGCTGCACCACAGGGGTCTAAGGAGTAGAAAGTACAGATAATGGAGTGTAAATGTAAGGAGTAGAAAGTACTAATAATGGAGTGTAAATGTAGAATGTACTGATAATGGAGTGTAAATGTAAGGAGTAGAAAGTACTGATAATGGAGTGTAAATGTAAGGAGTTGAAAGTACTGATAATGGAGTGTAAATGTAAGGAGTAGAAAGTACAGATAATGGAGTGTAAATGTAAGGAGTAGAAAGTACTGATAATGGAGTGTAAATGTAAGGAGTAGAAAGTACTGATAATGGAGTGTAAATGTAAGGAGTAGAAAGTACTGATAATGGAGTGTAAATGTAAGGAGTAGAAAGTATTGATAATGTAGTGTAAATGTAGAAAGTACTGATAATGCAGTGTAAATGTAGAAAGTACTGATAATGGAATGTAAATGTAAGGAGTAGAAAGTACACATAATGGAGTGTAAATGTAAGGAGTAGAAAGTACAGATAATGGAGTGTAAATGTAAGGAGTAGAAAGTACTGATAATGGAGTGTAAATGTAAGGAGTAGAAAGTACTGATAATGGAGTGTAAATGTAAGGAGTAGAAAGTATTGATAATGTAGTGTAAATGTAAGGAGTAGAAAGTACTGATAACGGAGTGTACATGTAGAAAGTACTAATAATGGAGTGTAAATGTAAGGAGTAGAAAGTACTGATAATGGAGTGTTAATGTAAGGAGTAGAAAGTACAGATAATGGAGTGTAAATGTAAGGAGTAGAAAGTACAGATAATGGAGTGTAAATGTAAGGAGTAGAAAGTACTGATAATGGAGTGTTAATGTAAGGAGTAGAAAGTACAGATAATGGAGTGTAAATGTAAGGAGTAGAAAGTACTGATAATGGAGTGTAAATGTAAGGAGTAGAAAGTACTGATAATGGAGTGTTAATGTAAGGAGTGGAAAGCACTGATAATGGAGTGTAAATGTAAGGAGTAGAAAGTACTGATAATGGAGTGTAAATGTAGAAAGTACTGATGATGGAGTGTAAATGTAGAATGTACTGATAATGGAGTGTTAATGTAAGGAGTAGAAAGTACTGATAATGGAGTGTAAATGTAAGGAGTAGAAAGTACTGATAATGGAGTGTAAATGTAAGGAGTAAAAAGTACTGATAATGGAATGTAAATGTAAGGAGTAGAAAGTACTGATAATGGAATGTAAATGTAAGGAGTAGAAAGTACAGATAATGGAGTGTAAATGTAAGGAGTAGAAAGTACTGATAATGGAGTGTAAATGTAAGGAGTAGAAAGTATTGATAATGGAGTGTAAATGTAAGGAGTAGAAAGTACTGATAACGAAGTGTAAATGTAGAAAGTACTGATAATGGAGTGTAAATGTAAGGAGTAGAAAGTACTGATAATGGAGTGTTAATGTAAGGAGTAGAAAGTACTGATAATGGAGTGTAAATGTAAGGAGTAGAAAGTACAGATAATGGAGTGTAAATGTAAGGAGTAGAAAGTACTGATAATGGAGTGTAAATGTAGAAAGTACTGATAATGGAGTGTAAATGTAAGGAGTAGAAAGTACTGATAATGGAGTGTAAATGTAAAAAGTACTGATAATGAAGTGTAAATGTAGAAAGTACTGATAATGGAGTGTAAATGTAGAAAGTACTGATAATGGAGTGTAAATGTAAGGAGTAGAAAGTACTGATAATGGAGTGTAAATGTAAGGAGTAGAAAGTACTGATAATGGAGTGTAAATGTAAGGAGTAGAAAGTACTGATAATGGAGTGTAAATGTAGAAAGTACTGATAATGGAGTGTAAATGTAAGTAGTAGTAAAAAGTCAGCTAATAATAATAATTACTCCAGTAAAGTATAAATAACCAACATTTCTACTTAAGTAAGGTAATGAAGTATTTGTACTTTGTTACTTGACACCTCTGTATATATTAGAGGGCAAAACTATCTTTACTTTAATGGAACCAGAATGTTTTTGTTTTTTGGTCCATTCATTATGTAGTTTTTACACAGTGTAAATATAAAAAATACAAAAACAACAGCCACATACATAAATGCCAGAATTATAAAAGCAGAACAAGATTCCAAACTGTGTCTTATGAAAATCTTTAGAAGTAAAACTCTTCGTTTCCTGTACAGATATTTAAAATGTGTTTGAAAGTTTGATTAAAAGTTTTCATATCTTTCACAGTAAATATCACTCTTTTCACTTCTTCTTTACTTTATTCATTCGGCTCCGGCTCCCATGAGCTTCTGTCAATGAATCAAAACGCAGCTGCTGCCGAATGGAAAGACGTGGAAACTGGATCAACACTGAGTGACCAAAAAAAAAAAAGAGTATGTAAAAGCCATTGGTCAGATGTGGTATGCTCCACTAAACTGGACAGAGCTGTTCATTTGAGAAGTGGATCTGCTAAATCTATCAGTGTGTTATTGTATGGAGGACTGAGCGAAGCCTCCTGACCGAGCCAGAGCTGCAGACGCCTACCTGGTTTAACGACTGACAGTTGCTTTATTGTCCATTTTAGGAAAAGGTGGAAACACAGCTCACACCGAGGGTCCAGCGAGCCCACCGGCGGGCTGCCCGCCACGGGGGGGTTTACTGCAGACCTCGGATCAGTCCAGTACGAAACTCACTCACTTTACAAAGTTAGAGATTCCAAACCTTCCTTCCAGAAATACTCGTGGGCTGCAGAGCAAAGAGAAACACACAGGACTAAAATAAACACTGCCTGTTTCATCTCCCGCCACTCCTGTAGTTCCAGTCTGAGCCATGAGAGGGCAGAGTTTATCACTGTTAGGCTGAGTTTATCACTGTTAGGTTGAGTTTATCACTGTTAGACTGTGTTTATCACTGTTAGACTGAGATTATCACTGTTAGGCTGAGTTTATCACTGTTAGACTGAGATTATCACTGTTAGGCTGAGTTTATCACTGTTAGACTGTGTTTATCACTGTTAGACTGAGTTTATCACTGTTAGGTTGAGATTATCACTGTTAGACTGAGATTATCACTGTTAGACTGAGATTATCACTGTTAGGCTGAGTTTATCACTGTTAGACTGAGTTTATCACTGTTAGACTGAGATTATCACTGTTAAACTGAGTTTATCACTGTTAGACTGAGTTTATCACTGTTAGACTGAGTTTATCACTGTTAGACTGAGATTATCACTGTTAAACTGAGTTTATCACTGTTAGACTGAGTTTATCACTGTTAGACTGAGATTATCACTGTTAGACTGAGATTATCACTGTTAGACTGAGTTTATCACTGTTAGGTTGAGATTATCACTGTTAGACTGAGATTATCACTGTTAGACTGAGATTATCACTGTTAGACTGAGTTTATCACTGTTAGACTGAGTTTATCACTGTTAGACTGAGATTATCACTGTTAAACTGAGTTTATCACTGTTAGACTGAGATTATCACTGTTAGACTGAGATTATCACTGTTAGACTGAGATTATCACTGTTAGACTGAGTTTATCACTGTTAGACTGAGTTTAGTGGAGTGGAGCTGATACAGTGGACAGTGAGTGGAGATATGTGGAGGTTTGATGATGTAAATATAGGGTCTGTCTCAAATCCTACTGAGCTCCTACATAGGCAGCATTTTACGTCATAGTATGCGCTCCCGACATGTAGACTGTCCCAATTCTTACATACCTTAAACATGCTGCTACTGAGGAACCTTATTTAGACCTGATTTTAAGAAGTATGAACTCTTCCTCAGCCGCTAAGACAATCCCATGATGCAGTGCAGGCTGATCTAGGAGCAGTGAAGTGGTTTTAAAATGTGATTATTTTGATTCTCTGGAGTTTTAATGTGTTTCTGGTCACAAAATCACACAAAACAGTTTTTATTATCAACTCTGTAACGAGTCCTTCACAGACTCGTTACTAGTGGATTTTTAAGCCTTGATCTAGATAGATAGATAGATAGATAGATAGATAGATAGATAGATAGATAGATAGATAGATAGATCTTTATTGGATGCTGGCTGGTAACTTAGCAACCAGCTAAACCACTGGTGGCGTGCTGCAGTGGGGGGAACAAGCCGTGACGCAGTCTCTCTCTAACTAGAGCGTCTCAGTAATCTGTTTTATGAGGAGAGATGAGGAGAGAACACTGATACTTACACACTCACTACCTAGACAGCCTACTTACACACTCACTACCTAGACAGCCTACTTACACACTCACTACATAGACAGCCTACTTACACACTCACTACCTAGACAGCCTACTTACACACTCACTACCTGGACAGCCTACTTATACACTCACTACCTAGACAGCCTACTTACACACTCACGACCTAGACAGCCTACTTACACACTCACTACCTAGACAGCCTACTTACACACTCACTACCTAGACAGCCTACTTACACACTCACTACCTAGACAGCCTACTTACACACTCACTACCTAGACCGCCTACTTACACACTCACTACCTAGACAGTCTACTTACACACTCACTACCTAGACAGCCTACTTACACACTCACTACCTAGACAGCCTACTTATACACTCAGTAGGGTTTGAGACAGAGCCATAGTGTACCTAATGTAGTATACAAATAATAATACAGGTGCTTATATTGACGTAATACATTAAAATCGTGAGTGTATTTGTGCAAACTGTATTTTTTTGTATGTACTAATAAAAATAAATACATACTTGATTAATATTGATCAGGAAAAGGTTTAAAACAATGCTAAAAACTAAACTTTATACCTGTGGGGCCCTCTGCTGGCCTGGAGCCCTTACACAGCTGCTTATACCACATAGCCTTGAGCGTTAGTGCAGGAGCTCCACTCTTTAGTTCAAACAGAACTAAACAGAACCACCTTCACTGATCCAGCACTGCAGGCCTCGCAGAGTACTGGAACCAGTAGTGAAAGGAATCAGGAACCAGGAGAGTCCGTGTTGCTAGTCACGGTTCTGTCTTCTCAGATCACAGAAGGTTTATATCCCACACAACATCTTGACAAGTAATGAGTTTGCTCTCGACAATAACAGGCTCGTTTTTCTGCCAGTGCGGAATGCAACTGTGAGTCAAGCTAATCCAGACCCAAGCCAAAATTTCCACTGTCTCGGAATCCACTCAGCAGCGCAGGCCTCCTCGCGTATACACAGCCCGCTAATGCTGCTGAGGAGCACTTCTATAATAGGCAATGGCAATTTAAATTCTATTTAGAATGCGTGTAAATGATTGCAGTTTTATTGCTCAGATTTGCTGCCCTCAGCCCTTTGTTTAAGGATTAACAGGCCAAGCTTTCCCAGCAGTGTTTACTCCACTCCCAGTGAGACGGAGGCTTTAGTGGGCCTGCTTTGACAGTTTAAATGTGGCCAGACAGCTGCGGACAGCATAAACTCATTAATCAAAGGTACGACTATAGTTACGGAGCAATGAACAGATCATCACGGAGGAAAAGAAAGAAAGTCCAACAAGGAGATTAGAGACAAAGCCCTGCTTGTTAGCCTGATCTCATTATGTTCACACTTGTAACACAGAACACATTACAAAGTCATTTCTAAATTCTTTTACTCCAAAGAATGAATTAATGAACTGATAAACTGGTGAACGAGGATGCTAGTTTGTATTTTCTGCATTTGCTGCTCTAATAATTACTGTAGTTTAAATTTCTTTACAGCCCGTATCAACACTGATGGAACACTGTTTGTGCAAAACACATTCAGATCAACATTTCCTTCAGTGGTGTGTTTTCTGGCAGATCCACGAGGTGGCAGCAAACGTCCTCAGGAATCTGGTCAAGCAGAAAAAGACCCAGGAGCACATCTTTGTTAATATATATTTGCATTTATTTGCACTTGAAGTAGAGTAAGTAGAGCTTTTACACTTTATTATTAAATATGAATCAGTATTAATAGAGTAAGTAGAGCTTTTACACTTTATTATTAAATATGAATCAGTATTAATAGAGTAAGTAGAGCTTTTACACTTTATTATTAAATATTAATCAGTATTAATAGAGTAAGTAGAGCTTTTACACTTTATTATTAAATATTAATCAGTATTAATAGAGTAAGTAGAGCTTTTACACTTTATTATTAAATATTAATCAGTATTAATAGAGTAAGTAGAGCTTTTACACTTTATTATTAAATATTAATCAGTATTAATAGAGTAAGTAGTGCTTTTACACTTTATTATTAAATATTAATCAGTATTAATAGAGTAAGTAGTGCTTTTACACTTTATTATTAAATATTAATCAGTATTAATAGAGTAAGTAGAGCTTTTACACTTTATTATTAAATATGAATCAGTATTAATAGAGTAAGTAGAGCTTTTACACTTTATTATTAAATATTAATCAGTATTAATAGAGTAAGTAGAGCTTTTACACTTTATTATTAAATATTAATCAGTATTAATAGAGTAAGTAGAGCTTTTACACTTTATTATTAAATATTAATCAGTATTAATAGAGTAAGTAGAGCTTTTACACTTTATTATTAAATATTAATCAGTATTAATAGAGTAAGTAGTGCTTTTACACTTTATTATTAAATATTAAACAGTATTAATAGAGTAAGTAGTGCTTTTACACTTTATTATTAAATATTAATCAGTATTAATAGAGTAAGTAGAGCTTTTACACTTTATTATTAAATATTAATCAGTATTAATAGAGTAAGTAGAGCTTTTACACTTTATTATTAAATATTAATCAGTATTAATAGAGTAAGTAGAGCTTTTACACTTTATTATTAAATATTAATCAGTATTAATAGAGTAAGTAGAGCTTTTACACTTTATTATTAAATATTAATCAGTATTAATAGAGTAAGTAGAGCTTTTACACTTTATTATTAAATATTAATCAGTATTAATAGAGTAAGTAGTGCTTTTACACTTTATTATTAAATATTAATCAGTATTAATAGAGTAAGTAGTGCTTTTACACTTTATTATTAAATATTAATCAGTATTAATAGAGTAAGTAGAGCTTTTACACTTTATTATTAAATATTAATCAGTATTAATAGAGTAAGTAGAGCTTTTACACTTTATTATTAAATATTAATCAGTATTAATAGAGTAAGTAGAGCTTTTACACTTTATTATTAAATATTAATCAGTATTAATAGAGTAAGTAGAGCTTTTACACTTTATTATTAAATATTAATCAGTATTAATAGAGTAAGTAGAGCTTTTACACTTTATTATTAAATATTAATCAGTATTAATAGAGTAAGTAGAGCTTTTACACTTTATTATTAAATATTAATCAGTATTAATAGAGTAAGTAGTGCTTTTACACTTTATTATTAAATATTAAACAGTATTAATAGAGTAAGTAGTGCTTTTACACTTTATTATTAAATATTAATCAGTATTAATAGAGTAAGTAGAGCTTTTACACTTTATTATTAAATATTAATCAGTATTAATAGAGTAAGTAGAGCTTTTACACTTTATTATTAAATATTAATCAGTATTAATAGAGTAAGTAGAGCTTTTACACTTTATTATTAAATATTAATCAGTATTAATAGAGTAAGTAGTGCTTTTACACTTTATTATTAAATATTAATCAGTATTAATAGAGTAAGTTGTGTTTTTTATACGTCAGTGTGTTTATTAACTCTTTCCAAGCTTCTCCTAAACAACCCAGTATTATTATCAGTTCTCATCTAATACCTGCTTTGACTGCTCAGTACTTCATTAAGATAAATCAAGATTTGCTGCTGAAGGAACTGAACACATTCATACAATGTCTGGGGCGTCCAGGAGAAATCTGGAACCTAACTTTGTTCTTCAAACTGGATCAAGATCTGATCTACTTCTCTCACAATAACATATTCATGTTACTTTCTATTGTATGTCTGATTATTTACATCTGTTCTAATCAGATCTGCTGATCTTACTGGTGTGGATACACTGTATGTGTATGTATTATATATATAACATGTATAGAAATGCACTGTGTAATTTTTGAAATGCAATCTCATCCACCATTCCAGGCAAGTGTGCCCCCTAGTGCTTGTGTGTGGAGGTCAAACTCCTCTTGTAGTGTATCATCATAATAAATATTACTAATGGATTTATTCTGCCTGCGTTGTGCTTTAACTCACCTGCTCTGTTGGTTCTTTCCCTCTTTATTTCTTCAGGAGTTATTTACAGGTTATGTTTACACTTCCGGTAAGATAACACGTTTCGTTGCTGTCGGTTTGTTTGATATTCTGCTGAGCCCCCCTGTCTGACTGCCTGTGTTCAGGAATACGACTTTGTCATTTCAGGATAAACTGCTGCTTCCAAAATGGCACATGAGTTTATTAATAGCTCCTCTAATGTGATTGTTTCGAATGTCATGCTAATATTAGATGCGGCGCATGTGGCTGAGACTAAACTGAGAGAGTCTTCACATTACATCTAAAAGTGGAGAAATTTCTGACAGCTATGCAAGGACAGACTTTCATAGCGGCTCTCGTTTCAGTGGAAAAGCGTAACCTTTAGCCCAGACAAGCCTCGGCGCGGTTACTGTATGTTTACCATACATACCAACCCCCTTCATAGTGTTTACAGCAAGAAGGAATGCAAGTCCATGTTTTAATGAAACGTAAAAGTCACAGAAACGCCAGTGTTTAATAATAAATATTAATAAATGCTATTTTTATCTCTGCACTGGAGAGGCAGGTGTGCAGTACCTCACTGTACAGCCCTGAGTTCATATAATCTCAATAATTCACCTGAATTCACCTGAAATGGCTCCGGGGGGCCAGAGAGTATCTAGAGCTGATTTATCAGGAGATGATTAGTCTGGTGTTGGCTCTCCAGGATTATGTATTTTTATCATCAGGGCTTTTTCGGCCGCCTCAGTGATACGAGCACGCTGACAAGTTTGCAGCTGTTGTTTTGGAGACGGACTCAGAAGTTGATCCAGTGACACTACATATAGTTTCGAGTTTGAAGGTAAGTATCCTCAGCGACTACGTTGAGACTGTACGGTATAAGATCCGCCTCCTCTGAGGGTTTATTCCGTATTCTCTGTGTGGATTTACAGCAGGAGGAACAAACACCCTTTACTTTTAATGTAAGTTAGTGAAACCAGACCCAGAACCAGAGTTCCCAAATCAGTTAGAGCCATTTATTTTTATTCATACATCATAGAATGTACATCCAGTTTAAAGAGCATCAGGTTCCTTTCAATTTTGTAAAACAAAAAATAATAAATAAATAAATAGAATCTTGATTTATCTTAATGAAGTACTGAGCAGTCAAAGCAGGTATTAGATGAGAACTGATAATAATACTGGGTTGTTTAGGAGAAGCTTGGAAAGAGTTAAATAAACACACTGACGTATGAAAAACACTACTTACTCTATTAATACTGATTAATATTTAATAATAAAGTGTAAAATCAATACTTACTCTATTAATACTGATTAATATTTAATAATAAAGTGTAAAATCAATACTTACTCTATTAATACTGATTAATATTTAAAAATATATTGTTTTAAAAAAACAACCTCCCTGTATCTCCACTCACTGTCCACTGTATCAGCTCCACTGACCATACAGGACCTCCACTCACTGTCCACTGTATCAGCTCCACTGACCATACAGTACCTACACTCACTGTCCACTGTATCAGCTCCACTGACCATACAGGACCTACACTCACTGTCCACTGTATCAGCTCCACTGACCATACAGGACCTACACTCACTGTCCACTGTATCAGCTCCACTGACCATACAGGATCTCCACTCACTGTCCACTGTATCGGCTCCACTGACCATACAGGACCTCCACTCACTGTCCACTGTATCAGCTCCACTGACCATACAGGATCTCCACTCACTGTCCACTGTATCGGCTCCACTGACCATACAGGACCTCCACTCACTGTCCACTGTATCAGCTCCACTGACCATACAGGACCTCCACTCACTGACCACTGTATCAGCTCCACTGACCATACAGGACCTCCACCCACTGTATACTGTATCAGCTCCACTGACCATACAGGACCTCCACTCACTGTCCACTGTATCGGCTCCACTGACCATACAGGACCTCCACTCACTGTCCACTGTATCGGCTCCACTGACCATACAGGACCTCCACTCACTGTCCACTGTATCAGCTCCACTGACCATACAGGACCTCCACTCACTGACCACTGTATCAGCTCCACTGACCATACAGGACCTCCACCCACTGTATACTGTATCAGCTCCACTGACCATACAGGATCTCCACTCACTGTCCACTGTATCGGCTCCACTGACCATACAGGACCTCCACTCACTGTCCACTGTATCAGCTCCACTGACCATACAGGATCTCCACTCACTGTCCACTGTATCGGCTCCACTGACCATACAGGACCTCCACTCACTGTCCACTGTATCGGCTCCACTGACCATACAGGACCTCCACTCACTGTCCACTGTATCGGCTCCACTGACCATACAGGACCTCCACTCACTGTCCACTGTATCGGCTCCACTGACCATACAGGACCTCCACTCACTGTCCACTGTATCGGCTCCACTGACCATACAGGACCTCCACTCACTGTCCACTGTATCGGCTCCACTGACCATACAGGACCTCCACTCACTGTCCACTGTATCGGCTCCACTGACCATACAGGACCTCCGCTCACTGTCCACTGTATCAGCTCCACTGACCATACAGGAGCTCCACTTACAGACTGTAGTTCATCTGATTCTCTGTATACTTTATTACTCTGTTCTTTAATGATCAGGACCCCCACAGGACCCCCACAGAGCAGATACTATTAGGGAGGTGGGTCATTCTCAGCACTGCACTGGTTGTGTGTTGTGCTGGTGTGAGTGGATGAGGCAAAGCATTGCACTCTGTGCAGTCTGATCCACTCATACCAGCACAACACACACTAACACACCACCACCACATCAGGGTCACTGCAGTGCTGAGTCCTGCTCTGTGGTGGTCCTGTGGGGGTGTATATATGTTAGTTGTATATATGTTACATATGTTCCATTATATCCCTGGTCAGAGTCACGGGGGCCGAAGGCGGGGTACACAGGTTGCCAGTCCATCACATGTCCAACATACACTCATACACACTCTCAGACCTAGAGTAATTATATATATATATATATATACACATTACATATCTGCACACCGCATCTATTTTGGGTTTTGGTTTCACTAGTTAACCCCTAACAGTCTGACTGGGGTAGTGTAACCATGTGGATTCATCACATCAGTTATTTGTAAATAAAGAAAATGTTTTTGTTTACTGTAACAGTGAATAAACTCTCTCTCTCCTCCGAGTGTGGAGATGTGCTGATGAGCTGATGTGCTGTTACTGTTAAGTATAGCTGTGTATGGTTCCCGCTGCCTCAGAGTCGAGTCAGTGTGTAATTGTGGGTGTGTTTCATGTCCAGTGCTATAGCTGTGATATATATATCAGCTGTTCAGCAGATGTTTACAGCTGAACTGTGAGTGTGACACATACAGAAGGATGATACATACATTTACACACAGAAGAGGAATAAACCGGAACAGCAGACTAAATAGAAAAAACTCTGCCTAAAATCTAACATAGTTTTAGAATGTATGGTTTCTATACTGTATGTAGTTATAGTAAATATAACTACCACGCTACCACACTCTCTCAGAATGTATGTGGGTCACCTATAAAATGACCATACAACCTCAGAGGTCCAACACAATGACTATACAACCTCAGTGGTCCTACAAAATAACCATACAACCTCAGTAGTCCTACAAAATGACAACACAACCTCAGTAGTCCTACAAAATGACCATACAACCTCAGTGGTCCAACACAATGACTATACAACCTCAGTGGTCCAACACAATGACTATACAACCTCAGTGGTCCAACACAATGACCATACAACCTCAGTGGTCCTACAAAATGACCATACAACCTCAGTGGTCCAACACAATGACTATACAACCTCAGTGGTCCAACACAATGACCATACAACCTCAGAGGTCCAACACAATGACTATACAACCTCAGTGGTCCTACAAAATAAGCATACAACCTCAGTGGTCCTACAAAATGACTATACAACCTCAGTGGTCCTACAAAATGACCATACAACCTCAGTGGTCCTACACAATGACCATACAACCTCAGTGGTCCTACAAAATGACAACACAACCTCAGTGGTCCAACACAATGACCATACAACCTCAGTAGTCCTACACAATGACTATACAACCTCAGTGGTCCAACACAATGACCATACAACCTCAGTGGTCCTACACAATGACTATACAACCTCAGTGGTCCAACACAATGACTATACAACCTCAGTGGTCCTACAAAATGACAGCACAACCTCAGTGGTCCAACACAATGACTATACAACCTCAGTGGTCCAACACAATGACTATACAACCTCAGTGGTCCTACAAAATGACAGCACAACCTCAGTGGTCCTACAAAATGACCATACAACCTCAGTGGTCCTACAAAATGACAACACAACCTCAGTGGTCCTACACAATGACCATACAACCTCAGTGGTCCTACACAATGACCATACAACCTCAGTGGTCATACAAAATGACAACACAACCTCAGTGGTCCTACACAATGACCATACAACCTCAGTGGTCCTACACAATGACCATACAACCTCAGTGGTCCTACACAATGACTATACAACCTCAGTGGTCCAACACAATGACCATACAACCTCAGTGGTTCTACACAATGACTATACAACCTCAATGGTCTTACAAAATGACAACACAACCTCAGTAGTCCCACACAATGACTATACAACCTCAATGGTCTTACAAAATGACAACACAACCTCAGTGGTCCTACACAATGACCATACAACCTCAGTGGTCATACAAAATGACAACACAACCTCAGTGGTCCTACACAATGACCATACAACCTCAGTGGTCCTACACAATGACCATACAACCTCAGTGGTCCAACACAATGACCATACAACCTCAGTGGTCCTACACAATGACTATACAACCTCAGTGGTCCAACACAATGACCATACAACCTCAGTGGTCCAACACAATGACTATACAACCTCAGTGGTCCTACAAAGTGACAACACAACCTCAGTGGTCCTACAAAATGACAACACAACCTCAGTGGTCCAACACAATGACCATACAACCTCAGTGGTCCAACACAATGACTATACAACCTCAGTGGTCCTACAAAGTGACAACACAACCTCAGTAGTCCTACAAAATGACAACACAACCTCAGTGGTCCTACACAATGACCATACAACCTCAGTGGTCCAACACAATGACCATACAACCTCAGTGGTCCTACACAATGACTATACAACCTCAGTGGTCCAACACAATGACCATACAACCTCAGTGGTCCAACACAATGACTATACAACCTCAGTGGTCCTACAAAGTGACAACACAACCTCAGTGGTCCTACACAATGACTATACAACCTCAGTGGTCCTACAAAATGACCATACAACCTCAGTGGTCCTACAAAATGACAGCACGACCTCAGTGGTCCTACAAAATGACCATACAAGCTCAGTGGTCCTACACAATGACCATACAACCTCAGTGGTCCAACACAATGACTATACAACCTCAGTGGTCCTACAAAGTGACAACACAACCTCAGTGGTCCTACAAAATGACCATACAACCTCAGTGGTCCTACACAATGACCATACAACCTCAGTGGTCCTACAAAATAACCATACAACCTCAGTGGTCCAACACAATGACTATACAACCTCAGTGGTCCAACACAATGACTATACAACCTCAGTGGTCCTACAAAGTGACAACACAACCTCAGTGGTCCTACAAAATGACCATACAACCTCAGTGGTCCTACACAATGACTATACAACCTCAGTGGTCCTACAAAATGACAGCACAACCTCAGTGGTCCTAAAAAATGACAGCACAACCTCAGTGGTCCTACAAAATGACCATACAACCTCAGTGGTCCTACAAAATGACAACACAACCTCAGTGGTCCTACAAAATGACAACACAACCTCAGTGGTTCTACACAATGACTATACAACCTCAGTGGTCCAACACAATGACTATACAACCTCAGTGGTCCTACAAAGTGACAACACAACCTCAGTAGTCCTACAAAATGACAACACAACCTCAGTGGTCCTACACAATGACCATACAACCTCAGTGGTCCTACACAATGACTATACAACCTCAGTGGTCCTACAAAATGACCATACAACCTCAGTGGTCCTACAAAATGACAGCACGACCTCAGTGGTCCTACAAAATGACCATACAAGCTCAGTGGTCCTACACAATGACCATACAACCTCAGTGGTCCAACACAATGACTATGCAACCTCAGTGGTCCTACAAAGTGACAACACAACCTCAGTGGTCCTACACAATGACCATACAACCTCAGTGGTCCTACAAAATCAACAAGAAAAGGACATGTCCAGGAAAAGAGGAAGTAGGGTCACACTAGCTGACCACAGAAACCTTGGTGACGTGTGTTTTGACTCTCGCCCAGTTTACCTGCTGGTGTTTGGTCCTCCTCTGTTTAACAGGTGTAGTGATGCTACGTTCTTTGATTAGAACATGATGAACAGACACATTAGATTCCTTAAGAACAGAATGAGCTGCTTCAGAGTTAACCCCTTCCAGCTCAACGAGGGAGAGAGAGCGAGAGAGAGAGAGCGCCGGCGGCCGAGCGAGGTGAAGAGTGAATGAGGAGCAGCTGAAGGCAAGAACAAAGCCGTGAACCTGAGAAGTGAATCGTGTGGGTTAGGTTTGCTTTTGGTGTGTCTTTGTTTACTTACTATTATTTTACACAATATATGAGACTTATAAGAGAAAACAATCCCCAGGCCCTGTCTGTGTGTGTGGTGGGGGGCATGAGGATGGGGGGTGGGGCAGGACCCTCTGCTCTGTGTTGTCAGTGGCTGCTTTGCCTAATACGTCCATGAAGCGGGTCCCAGCGGCGCGTGCAGCAGCGCTAAGCTCAGGGCTATTCTGGTGCTGAGGGTCTGCCGAGTGTTGATGGGATAGGATTAATGAGGCGGGTCTCTCATCGGTCCTAATTAGAAACAACACTAAAAACTATTTTTGGGATCTGTTCCTATGGAGAGAATCTTACCATCGTGAGTCTCATTCCCCCCCAGCGTAGCACCCATTCTAACACACACACACACACACACACACACACACACACACAGACAAGGAGTAAATATAGACCCACACGACCAGCAGTGAAGTGACACAGGGTTCAGCACCTGCCTCTGAATAATTCCTGGGAGATTCTTTGGCTTCAGCCTGGATACGAGCATCGCTCCTTCACTAACATGGATCTTTATGGACCTTTATCTTAATCACATGGGACCTCCTGGCTGTGATGATAACATTAAAGCTTCAAACGAGACATCAAGAGCAACCGATACGCATCTCAGCCCCGACTCCCTTCAGTAATAACGAGAATCCATTAAAACTCTTGCAACGTTTGTTTATTTCCAAACCCCACATTAGAAAATTACAGTGTTTTAACCTCGGTATTCAGGGAAAAGGGCTCGGATAAGTGGGAAAGGTAAATATTGTACCAGAGCAGATCATGCAAAAAGGTGTGGAAGGCCTCCATTATATTAGCACCTTTGTGGATGAGATATTAACACGGCTGTTTTTCATTCTTTTCATTTGTTTTGTTTTTTTAAATCAGTGCAAAAGTATGCATGAACAGATGTCAGTAAATGCATAGACAGAAAAAAATACATATCTAACACATCCGACTACAGGCGCACTACTATAGTACATACGCGTGATCAACAGAACCAACATAATATACTCTCGAGTAATTCTTACAAAGTGAAGAGAAACTCAAATCAAGTGAACAGAGTACATAAACAAGCTGACAGCAAACCGGAGTCACAACGTCCAATCAAATACTTGCATCGTTCAGCAAAGAGTAACATGACGTACCGAGAAGCCCAGAAGCTGTACAGTGTACTGGAACATAACAATAATCAATGTGCTTTGCATATACCTATTATTAAGTTTATTAATAACACAGTCCGTCTCATAAGGGAGGTAACAATTCTCGTAAAATCAAAGGGAAGATGAAAGAAAAGGAGTTACAGTGCATTTCTGTTCAGTTCTGATCAACCAGCATCACCAATAACATCAACACTCCCAGGGTGAGTGTGTCATCTGTTATTGTTTTTAACAAAGCAGTCCTATTTAGGGGAGTAACTATCACATTTAAATTTGATACTTCAATATTAAATTGTATTTATTGATTATTAGTAATAAGCTCTAATTGTATACTACACAGACTCAGGCTGCTTACTAACTAAGCCCTAAGTAAACGTTACAGTACATCAGCTCTGATTATTAACAGTGGTTTCTGTGGAACATGAGAGAATCGGTGATATAGGCTTTAATTTAAACATTGGTTTCTTTTATATCGATACTATATAGTCATTGCCTATATCTGCAGTTTAAAGAATATGATACTGTAGCTATTGGGTCATTTCTGAAGATATTATTATAATAAACACTGATTTATCTGGTTTAATGATTTTTAAATATTACTTTCTTTTATAGTTCAGTCCTTGAAGGCCGCCTAGACTGCACAGTGTCCTTTCTTCTCTAACACACTCGAGTCAGTTCAGCTCGGACAGTGAAGTGCAGGGAAAACACAGACCTGCAGAGCTGGTGGACCAACTGGGCTGGAGCTGGGAAACACTGATGCACTGTTTTCAGGTCAGCTGAAATATTGGAGGCGTAAGCGTCCCCGTATGCGAACTATCTTTAAAGAAAAGTTAAAATGTGCATATACAGTGTACGTGGTATTGTGCTCAGTGGTCTACGTCAGTGCAGAGCTCTGAATAAACAGCTCTGACCGTAACACAGCCGCCGGGGAGTGAATTATAAAACGCGATCCTCGTAAAACCCCTCGGAGGGGAGCGTCTGCACATGTGAAGGATAAAGTGTTCTCTTGTGCGCGTTGCATTTAAATATTTTGGACAAGGCCAAGATTTTAGTTCACAGAACACCCGTACGTCCAAAAGCTCAGTTTTCACTACGACTAGCTCGAACACACCGCAGCACTGCAGGCAGGTCTACTAGAAACAGGACTAGCTCATGTCTCCTCAGCTCATTATACACTGAAGAAGTCCAAAAAGATGTTTGTGATAAATTAAGGCATCAATAGAGGCACTGTTATCACTCCAGGTGAGAGCAGGTTGTTCCTATGTGTGCGCAGAAGCTTGCCGAAAACTAGATTTTTGCATCCACTGCTCATATTTACTAATCATCACATCTAATTTAATAATATAAACTGATTTTCTCAGTTGTTTAAGCTGATTGCCCAGATTGGAGTCACAGCAGGGCATTTCAGTTGGCTTGTGTTATAACACAGTAAGTCCAGTGAAGCAGAAAGAAGAGAGAATTACATAATAACACACAATTCAATCTCTCCAGATCTAAAGCCTATAGAGAATATTTGATCAGTCAGAGTCCAGATTTAAACCCTATAGAGAATATTTGTTCAGTCAGAGTCCAGATTTAAACCCTATAGAGAATATTTGATCAGTCAGAGTCCAGATTTAAACCCTATAGAAAATATTTGTTCAGTCAGAGTTCAGATTTAACCCTATAGAGAATATTTGTTCAGTCAGAGTCCAGATTTAAACTCTATAGAGAATATTTGTTCAGTCAGAGTCCAGATTTAAACCCTATAGAGAATATTTGTTCAGTCAGAGTCCAGATTTAAACCCTATAGAGAATATTTGATTGATCAGAGTCCAGATTTAAACTCTATAGAGAATATTTGTTCAGTCAGAGTCCAGATTTAAACCCTATAGAGAATATTTGATTGATCAGAGTCCAGATTTAAACTCTATAGAGAATATTTGTTCAGTCAGAGTCCAGATTGAAACCCTATAGAGAATATTTGTTCAGTCAGAGTCCAGATTTAAACCCTATAGAGAATATTTGTTCAGTCAGAGTCCAGATTTAAACCCTATAGAGAATATTTGATTGGTCAGAGTCCAGATTTAAACTCTATAGAGAATATTTGTTCAGTCAGAGTCCAGATTTAAACCCTATAGAGAATATTTGATTGATCAGAGTCCAGATTTAAACCCTATAGAGAATATTTGTTCAGTCAGAGTCCAGATTGAAACCCTATAGAGAATATTTGTTCAGTCAGAGTCCAGATTTAAACCCTATAGAGAATATTTGTTCAGTCAGAGTCCAGATTTAAACCCTATTGAGAATATTTGTTCAGTCAGAGTCCAGATTTAAACCCTATAGAGAATATTTGTTCAGTCAGAGTCTAGATTTAAACTCTATAGAGAATATTTAGTCCAGTCAGAGTCCAGATTTAAACCCTATAGAGAATATTTGTTCAGTCAGAGTCCAGATTTAAACCCTATAGAGAATATTTGTTCAGTCAGAGTCCAGATTTAAACCCTATAGAGAATATTTGTTCAGTCAGAGTCCAGATTTAAACCCTATAGAGAATATTTGTTCAGTCAGAGTCCAGATTTAAACCCTATAGAGAATATTTGTTCAGTCAGAGTCTAGATTTAAACCCTATAGAGAATATTTGTTCAGTCAGAGTCCAGATTTAAACCCTATAGAGAATATTTGTTCAGTCAGAGTCCAGATTTAAACCCTATAGAGAATATTTGTTCAGTCAGAGTCCAGATTTAAACCCTATAGAGAATTTTTGGTCTCATATTGAACACTAGCTTGGCGATGAGTCTCTGATGCTGAGAGGAACAATGTTGACTCTTTCTGTAACAGACTGTCTGCGAGTTTATCCACAAGATGTGAACAGATCAAACGGGAAAAGCTCTTATACTAACTTACTGCATATGTGGGTTTAATTCTTGCTAATTAACTCACTAATGACTTGTTAAGATCATTAAAAGCTTAGTTTTGTTTTTTTGCACAGGACTGAACACAAGTATGGTTGCTAGTAATCAACAGTACAGCAGGACTATATGTAAATACTAATCCATACGCCTTGAATATTTATTTGAAGAGCGTTTGTTATGTTTGGCACTAGTAAACGTGATTTGGGACACAAGCATACAGATTTGAAAGTTCTGTAAAAAAAATAAAATAAAAAGCGAGGATTTTGGTATGATACATCAGCAAATAGCATAGACTTCCCATTTCCTCCAGTCAAAAGTTTGAACACACCTAACTGACTATGTATGCTTATAACTATGAGGACGTTTAGATCTGAATGTGCTGAGAGACGAGTGTAAATAGTGAAGTTGGAGCCCATGTACACAAATATTACTAAAACAAACATTTGACTGTATTTAAATGTAAAAATGAGAATGTATATTTTTATAAGAGCTATAAAACCACCAAACCTGTTTATCAGAACAAGATCTCAGCATCTACACTATCTTCTTCAGTCCTGTTAGAGAAGCAGCTCATGTGGCTCCTCATGAAGCTGCTGGTCAGAATGTTCAAAGTATGTAAACCTGCATCAGAGCAAATGAGCTCATTTCTAAAAGAGCCTCTAAACATTCTTTAAACACAACCAGATGTTTAATTCTGCTCCAGGAATAATTCCATACCGACTATTCTATAGTTCTGATCTCCTCACACTTACTCACTAATATTAGTACTATTAATATAGTACACAGAAGAAGAACCCGGGGAGGTGTGTCCAAACTTTTGACTACATATATATGCTGTCCAAAGAAAAACAATACTCAATGGAACCAGAATTTTATGAGAACTTAATTTCTTTTGGTTCATTCCTCATGAAGGTTTCACACAATGGAAACGTGTTGAAATAATAACATAAAAACTGGAAATACACAGAGATATGTGTTTTTCTCTGGACAGCTACTATATATATATATATATATATATATATATATATATATATATATATATATATATATATACCACATTCAGCTGAACTGAAATGAAAACAATGTTAAAGATATTATTAAACCGAAAAATATATTCAACTTTTTAAATACACAGCTGCAAAAAGATTAAGCCCCGTTGCATTCCACTCAGAAATTATTGCACAGTAAAGCCGATTAAGGCTCATCATGGTCAACTCCTGTATAAAAATAGAACGAAAACATAACACACCAAACAAGTCTTAATCTTCCTCACAAGCAAAAGACCAGGTTCTGCTGAGAACACGGCCAGCACCAGCAGCTAACAGACACAGTATAGGCAGAGCACAGTGTTTCTCTCCGACCACAGAGAGGGTAGAGTGTGCCGAGAAACACCCCGAAAACGTTTAGGGACAAAAGAAGGTTCATGCGTTTTCCTCCAACCTCCACGATCCAGTACAAACATTCTGCTCCTCGAACCTGACGCGAGTCCTCCTACGGATATGAGCACAGAAACATCTCCATCGTTCTCCAGTAATCTTGAAGGAGTCGTCTTGGAAAAGAGGTCAATTACTTTCATTTCTGCAACCGAGCCAGACGTGGTGGTCGTGTGGTTTTGGTACACCAAAGAGATTCTTCAAAAACCTGCTCCACGTGTAAAAATACTGCGGAGGAGAAGCCGGTCCTGGCGTGGAGGTAAGCTTCCTACACGATGGTCTCCACTCCGATGAGTTTGGGGGTGAGTATGCGAGGAGTGATGCCGTTGTTGAGGTCCTCCTCGAACTCCAGAAGCTGGCCCATGAAGTTGAGGTTGGGGGAGATGATGGGGCGTCGCGTCTTGACGAACTTGTAGGCGTCCGTCATGGTCATCCAGGTGTGTTTCATCAGGTATGCAATGACGATTGTGGCAGAGCGTGAAACACCAGCCTGGCAGTGAATGAGGAGACCCTTGCCTGCCTGGTGGGCCTCTTCTGTAGAGACAGGAAACAACAGAGAGCTCAGTTAACACTGGAACTGTGTTCAGTCCTGTTAGAGAAGCAGCTCATGTTTCTCCTCGTGTGTGTGTGTGTGTATGTATGTGTGTGTGTGTGTGTGTGAGTATATATATACACTACTGCTCAAAAGTTTGGGATCACAGTGAAATGTTTTAATGGAGTATCTTCTTCCTTAACACAACAATGGACTGACGGGTCTCTAAAGAAAGTTGTTTCTTTCTGGTCATTGTGAGTCGGTCAGCAAGCCATCAACTGCTGATCTTCAGATACTAAACTAACCTAGAATGTTGTTCCCTTTTATACTCACTTATTAGTAGAATGTTTTTCAGCTGTGATCACAATTGATCAAGAGAGTCCTAACAACCAATTAGTCCAATAACATCCTTAACTTGGATTGGTGGTCGTACCAGGAGATTTAGACAGAGGACTGAGAATTACTGATAATAGACTATATGTAAAATAAGCCTCTATACAAAAATAGACTTTAATACAAACATTTTTATTCTTTAAAAATCATCTGATACACTTACATTCATTGTAAAATTGTTTGTGAATTGACCCTCTCATCACAGACCTCTTCATAGAGACTGTGAAATGGAAATTATGGCATTCTCTCTGAGACTACAGAAAGAAAAAGGATCTAGGTACTGGCGGAAGTGGGCTAATTACATAGCCAAATTATCTACAATTGAAGAACAATGAACAATCTGTTTGTTCCCATCCTTTTCTATATATATATAAATAATGGTGTACTTAGAGATGTATGGTATTTTATTCCTTTGCTGCTGTCCTACTAGACCTCAGTTTATGTTTATGTTCACATCTATGTTGTATGGTTTGTGTTTTTGTATTGTTAAAATAAAAAATAAAGTTAAAAAAAATATATTGTGAATTGCATGAAAATTGCATGAAATTAAATTCTAAAGTGATCCTAAACTTTGGAGCGGTAGTATATATATATATAGTATTGTATATATACTGTTGTTATATATTAGTGAATAATTAGCACCAATAAGATAAACCTGGGTCTATAAGATCTATGTGTTTAACAGGAATCCAGTTTTCGATGAAGTGATCAATACTGATCATGTGGTACCTATAAACTCGAACGCCTCCTCGAAGTACTGCCGCAGGTTCTGCTTGTTGCTGTCGGTGGCGGGTAAGCGCTTGTACTTGAAGAGGCCCAGGTCGTAGTGGTAGAGGGGCAGGTGGGTGGTGACGTTGAGGACGTAGCCGATGTTCATCCTCTGCATTTGGTCGAGGTCCTGCGCGTCCCGTTCGTTGCCCAGGAACAGGAAGGGCAGGATGGGAGTCAGCTCCGCGTTCTCGATGTCAGGGGTGGAGGGCAGGGAGTGAGGTAGGGCCCCCGACAGACCAACAGCAGCCCCAGCGTCCTGGCCCTCCGGAAGGTGGAGGGAGTGCTCACAGAGGTCCTCGTGGCCCTGCCTGAAACTGCTGAGACCCCCTGAAACACAGAGCATGCCGAGTTAGAATCTAGGGGGGGTTCTGGGACAGTGATGTTTCTACTGGTGGGCTTAGACGTGATGGTTACTGACCAATCACCAAAATACCGGACAAACTGTTTCTGAGCACCTTCACAGCTCTTGGGTGAGTGTACAAGGTTTTTAATCAGATCACTCCAGCAACACTCACTCAACTCCGCTGTTACGTCACACTGTTTACTTACCGTAACATACGCTTTTAAATCTATCAACAGTGTTCACCCCCAGATCACCCTTACACACTGCAATACTCACTCCTATTGACCACCAGTGCTCACCCCCAGATCACCCTTACACACTACAATACTCACTCCTACTGACCACCAGTGTTCACCCCCAGATCACCCTTACACACTGCAATACTCACTCCTACTGACCACCAGTGTTCACCCCCAGATCACCCTTACACACTGCAATACTCACTCCTACTGACCACCAGTGTTCACCCCCAGATCACCCTTACACACTGCAATACTCACTCCTACTGACCCCTCAGTGTTCACCCCCAGATCACCCTTACACACTACAATACTCACTCCTACTGACCACCAGTGTTCACCCCCAGATCACCCTTACACACTGCAATACCCACTCCTACTGACCTCCAGTGTTTAGCCCCAGATCACCCTTACACACTACAATACTCACTCCTATTGACCACCAGTGCTCACCCCCAGATCACCCTTACACACTACAATACTCACTCCTACTGACCACCAGTGTTCACCCCCAGATCACCCTTACACACTACAATACTCACTCCTACTGACCACCAGTGTTCACCCCCAGATCACCCTTACACACTACAATACTCACTCCTACAGACCACCAGTGTTCACCCCCAGATCACCCTTACACACTACAATACTCACTCCTATTGACCACCAGTGTTCACCCCCAGATCACCCTTACACACTACAATACTCACTCCTACTGACCCCTCAGTGTTCACCCCAGATCACCCTTACACACTACAATACTCACTCCTACTGACCACCAGTGTTCACCCCCAGATCACCCTTACACACTGCAATACCCACTCCTACTGACCTCCAGTGTTTAGCCCCAGATCACCCTTACACACTGCAATACTCACTCCTACTGACCACCAGTGCTCACCCCCAGATCACCCTTACACACTACAATACTCACTCCTACTGACCACCAGTGTTCACCCCCAGATCACCCTTACACACTACAATACTCACTCCTACTGACCACCAGTGTTCACCCCCAGATCACCCTTACACACTGCAATACCCACTCCTACTGACCTCCAGTGTTTAGCCCCAGATCACCCTTACACACTACAACACTCACTCCTACTGACCACCAGTGCTCACCCCCAGATCACCCTTACACACTGCAATACCCACTCCTACTGACCTCCAGTGTTTAGCCCCAGATCACCCTTACACACTACAATACTCACTCCTATTGACCACCAGTGCTCACCCCCAGATCACCCTTACACACTGCAATACCCACTCCTACTGACCTCCAGTGTTTAGCCCCAGATCACCCTTACACACTACAATACTCACTCCTATTGACCACCAGTGCTCACCCCCAGATCACCCTTACACACTACAATACTCACTCCTACTGACCACCAGTGTTCACCCCCAGATCACCCTTACACACTACAATACTCACTCCTACTGACCACCAGTGTTCACCCCCAGATCACCCTTACACACTACAATACTCACTCCTACAGACCACCAGTGTTCACCCCCAGATCACCCTTACACACTACAATACTCACTCCTACTGACCTCCAGTGTTCACCCCCAGATCACCCTTACACACTACAATACTCACTCCTACTGACCACCAGCACCATCAGCTCAGCTTCTCCTTCACCAGTTCTCCTGTTTCCACCTCAAATGGAGGTGCAGGTACGTTCTGGCTCCTGATTCACTATTTAAGAAAATCTCAGGGTCAACCACCTCCCTCGATAAAGGAAAACCAAAAACATGATGGAAAGATATATATATATATATATACAGTGTTTTGGTCACTTGGGGGTGTTATTATATTTAAAAAGCTTTTTATTCCAGACAGGAAGCTTTTATTTACTCAGTAAACACTTTATTATTAAATATTAATCAGTATTAATAGAGTAAGTAGAGCTTTTACACTTTATTATTAAATATTAATCAGTATTAATAGAGTAAGTAGAGCTTTTACACTTTATTATTAAATATTAATCAGTATTAATAGAGTAAGTAGAGCTTTTACACTTTATTATTAAATATTAATCAGTATTAATAGAGTAAGTAGAGCTTTTACACTTTATTATTAAATATTAATCAGTATTAATAGAGTAAGTAGTGCTTTTACACTTTATTATTAAACATTAAACAGTATTAATAGAGTAAGTAGTGCTTTTACACTTTATTATTAAATATTAATCAGTATTAATAGAGTACGTTAACTGGTTAACACACACTTATTGATCAGATACACACTTTTAAACTATCAGCTCAGGGGTCTTAGACTTCTACACAGTAGTGTAAATAATTAAAAGTAGCAGAAAGAGACACTAAAATTTCCACACTGAACAGTTACAGTATAGTTAAACGTCTAGAATGAAACTGATCCTGATCACAGACCTCTGACTTATACAGCAGATGACTACAGCTCGGGTGAATCACCTGGAGCTTCCTGTCAGTGAAAGCATGTAAAGGACAGAGATTGTTGTATGGAAACATCTCTCAGTGTGTGGTGTTTTTAGGCCTTGCTTCATGGAGATGACTCAACTCACTACCCCAAAATTTGCATTCATTTGAATTTCAGTTTGAATAGCATTCTGCGTCAGGTGAGGTCGTTTGCATTCTCAGCACTGAGGCCTACAGAGACCTCATGCTAAACACTGTTTCACCACGTCTAGTTTTTGGTCATCAAGAACCCACATCTTCAAGAACCCACTTTTATTTTCTTCCCAGTCAAAGTGAAGAGGCTGAGCTCCACCTCGGCTAGATGGTCAGATATAGTCATCAGCCCTTGTTTGACTGACAAAAAACTAAAATGTGGGTTCATAGTAAGAAACTCCCCATAAAACCCCCAGAGTTCATCCAGAAGATCCACAAAGAAGCAGTTTATCTACCCGGATGACCTCCTGAATCGGGAACCAAGCCCATGATCCAACTGGACCCGCGGAGGAGAAGAAAAACGGAAGAATGCGGAACGTCAGCTGTGTGTATGTAGCTACTGCTGGAGAACCGCTGCTAAGAAGTTCCTCCTGATTCTCTGAGTTACAGCTCGACACCGTCTGAGTACAGACTCAGATACAAACAGGAGCTAAGATGATGTCAGCGAGACGTGTACTGTGGTGGTCTTGTGTTACAGGATGTTGGTCAAATATCATATTATATTATATTATATTTGTAGTCTATACTAGGACATTAGTACATACTGACATTATTTACAGCCAACATGATCAAACATTACACCACAGCGCTGTTCCCACGGTAACTTGATTTTGGTTAAAGCGGCTCTTCCTGATATCTAACTTGTGGCCAAAGCACTAAAACAGTGTTACATTTCTGTACTTCGTATTAACGGTTAGTACGTATAGGGAACGTGAATTATAGGGGCATGAATCAGTTTAGTCTCAGTAAAATACAAGGAGTCCTACTAGAATTCCATCTTTCACACAAACCTCCCACCATCAGTCCTGCTAAACATCATACGGGACTGTTCACTCTGCTCACTCTCCCATTATATCTACATAACAACAGTGCAGGTGGAGAATCTCCAAACAACTGAAAGTAAAAGCTCTACAGCGGCTCAGTATCAACACTATTAAACTCGTGTGTTATGGCGTATGTCTGTATTTGATATGGGTTTCACAGTTTCTGCCCTTGTATGTGCCTGTTTCTGATAATAATGGTTTTGCTCTGTGTATTTAATATTTAAAGAATATTATCTAGAGGCAGCACAGCACACCTCACAGCACGAAGGGTCTGGGTTTAATTCCCTAGATTCAATTCTCCCAGTGTCTGTGTGGAGTGTGTATGGTCTCCCAGTGTCTGTGTGGAGTGTGTATGGTCTCCCAGTGTCTGTGTGGAGTGTGTATGGTCTCCCAGTGTCTGTGTGGAGTGTGTATGGTCTCCCAGTGTCTGTGTGGAGTGTGTATGGTCTCCCAGTGTCTGTGTGGAGTGTGTATGGTCTCCCAGTGTCTGTGTGGAGTGTGTATGGTCTCCCAGTGTCTGTGTGGAGTGTGTATGGTCTCCCAGTGTCTGTGTGGAGTGTGTATGGTCTCCCAGTGTCTGTGTGGAGTGTGTATGGTCTCCCAGTGTCTGTGTGGAGTGTGTATGGTCTCCCAGTGTCTGTGTGGAGTGTGTATGGTCTCCCAGTGTCTGTGTGGAGTGTGTATGGTCTCTCAGTGTCTGTGTGGAGTGTGTACGGTCTCCCAGTGTCTGTGTGGAGTGTGTACGGTCTCCCAGTGTCTGTGTGGAGTGTGTACGGTCTCCCAGTGTCTGTGTGGAGTGTGTACGGTCTCCCAGTGTCTGTGTGGAGTGTGTACGGTCTCCCAGTGTCTGTGTGGAGTGTGTACGGTCTCCCAGTGTCTGTGTGGAGTGTGTACGGTCTCCCAGTGTCTGTGTGGAGTGTGTACGGTCTCCCAGTGTCTGTGTGGAGTGTGTATGGTCTCCCAGTGTCTGTGTGGAGTGTGTACGGTCTCCCAGTGTCTGTGTGGAGTGTGTACGGTCTCCCAGTGTCTGTGTGGAGTGTGTACGGTCTCCCAGTGTCTGTGTGGAGTGTGTATGGTCTCCCAGTGTCTGTGTGGAGTGTGTTTGGTCTCCCAGTGTCTGTGTGGAGTGTGTATGGTCTCCCAGTGTCTGTGTGGAGTGTGTTTGGTCTCCCAGTGTCTGTGTGGAGTGTGTATGGTCTCCCAGTGTCTGTGTGGAGTGTGTATGGTCTCCCAGTGTCTGTGTGGAGTGTGTTTGGTCTCCCAGTGTCTGTGTGGAGTCTGTAAATTAATATTTCTGGTTAAAAGGTGTAATGATCTGCCACAGTGTGAATGATTTCTAATGCTGTGCCCATGAGCTTCACACACTTCAAAACAAGTTGCTTTCAATCGTTTTAGCAAAGCCACTCTGGAATTTAGCTACAGATGCCTTCGGAATGCGAAGGAGACCAGAAACACTGGGACACCAAGGCTGTAAGGAAAATGCTGCAAATCTTTCTGTAAATGAATCCTTTTCTGGGAGATTTACTCTCGTTACCAAGGGGGGGAGATCAAGGCCCCTAATGAGTTTTAAAAGTTTTAACATTAAATATAAAGTTTTTACAGTAAAAATGTATAAAATCTAGTGAGCTTGTTATTTATTATCGTTCAGGAAACTGTTAAAAGGTGAATCAGTCTAGTTGTCGGTCTCAACACCAGCTTACTCGTCAATAATCGTCCTATATATCTGATCTATTGTTGTTATATTCCACAACTTCTCTTTTATATTATATTTTAATTCATGTCTGTATGATATTCTTCAAACTGGATCAAGATCTGATCTACTTCTCTCACAATAACATATTCATGTTACTTTGTATTGTATGTCTGATTATTTACATCTGTTCTAATCAGATCTGCTCTTCTTATTGGTGAACACACACTTATTGATCAGATAAACACTTTTAAACTATCAGCTCAGCGTCAGACTTTTATACAATAGTGTATAGTTTATATATATATAGTTTATATAAGTTTCAGGGTGTGAGAGTTCCTTCCCAGCTCAGAGAGGCTCTTATTAAGGTTAACAGTTTGTGGTAGTAATGTAATAGTGTCTGTCTGGTACTGTGTGTATGTGGTTATTGATCTGTTCTCTTATGGCAGCCTGTTTATCATATAAACTCATATCTATGTGATTAATTGTGCAGTAATTATAATGTATGGTCTTCGTTTCCAGGTATTCCTTTGTTTCTTGTTCTGTATGTTTATTATGTCCCATAACTTTAAGTTAACTAAACAAATGAAAATGTCATTACATAAAAAGAAAATCAGCAGAAGGTGCGTGTATGTTCCTAAACACAGACTGTGGGGTGTTCACGTGTCAATACCACCCATAGTCTAACCCAGGGAAGCACCAACTGGCTCTCGATTTCAGTGGGCCAACATGCTGTTCCTCACAAATTAGTCCCTCAGTGGGGGCGTGAAGAGCGAAGCGTCTCTGTTCGCACCCACCTTCGCCCACACGTATACACATTATATCCATTTTCAGCAAAATCACTGAAACCACAACACGATTTGCCTCAGACATGCATCAGACGCTGCCCAAATCCAGTAGATGCAGCCATTAAACTCAGGTTCTGGATGATATTTAAATTACACTGTGGAGAAATCCGTCCTGGGGCTCCTCGACTCCTTCAGATGGACGGAGGAATTAATAATGTCAGATTGCAAATTCTGCCCTGCTGGTAAACTCGCTAAATGTCAACATGTGGGCTGCTCCCGTACGGGCTCCTGCTTTCAGCTCGATGAGAGAACAACACTGACTGGTGTGCATGAGGAGGATCAGCATCTAACAGGAGAACAGTGGGCTTCATCTGCCTGCATGTACCAAAAACACAGACCTCTGTACATATGCAGCTGTATTTATACAGCCAGGCGTAATAAACAGCCTCACAGCCCCTCCTGAAATATAACAATAATAAATTCTAATAGGAGTACATTAATTAAAAATCACTGCATGTTTTGATTTCATCTCTTTAATCATACACTCACACAATAGTGAACACTCACACTAGTGAACACACACATACTCACACTAGTAAACACACACACTAGGGGGCAGTGAAACACACACATATACTCACATACTAGTGAACACACACTAGGGGGCAGTGAAACACACACATATACTCACATACTGGTGAACATACACTAGGGGGCAGTGAAACACACACATACACACACAATAGTGAACACACACTAGGGGCAGTGAAACACACACACACTCACATACTAGTGAACACACACAAGTGAACAAACACTCAAACAGTGAAGTGAACACACACTATGGGGCAGTGAAACACACACACACACACACACACTGGTGAATTCACACACTGGGAGCAGTGAAACACACACATACACACACAATAGTGGACACACACACTAGGGGGCAGTGAAACACCCATATACACACAAACTAATGAACACACACACTAGGGGCAGTGAAACACACACATATATTCACATACCAGTGAACACACACTAGGGGGGCCATGAAATACACACATACACTCACATACTACTGAACACACACACACTAGGGGGCAGTGAAACACCCACATACACACACACACTAGTGAAAACACACTAGGGGCAATGAAACACACACACTCAAACAGAGAAGTGAACACATTCACTAAGGGCAGTAAAACACACATACACACACACACACACACACTATTGAACACATACACTAGGGGGCAATAAAATACACACACTTAAACATAGAAGTGAACACACACATTAAGGGGCAGTGAAACACACATACACACACACACACACTAGTGAATTCACAGACTGGGAGCAGTGAAACACCCACACACACACACACACTAGTGAACACATACACTTGCCCAGAGTGGAGAGCAGCCCTATCCACAGTACTCGGGCAGCAGCTGTGGGTTCGGTGTCTTTTGCTAAAGGGCACTTCAGTGGTGTCCTGTTGGTCCAGTGGATCGAACCCGCGACCCCTAAACTCCAGCTCATGACTGCCCTCATGTTAGAGGCACTAATGAAGGATGTATATATTCTTCCTCACATGTTTACGCTTGTTAGTTAAACTGGCTTCGTTTAATGTTGTTTACACATCAAAGTAAATGAGGCAGCAGCATCGAGACGTTCCGTCGTTAAAGCAGCAGATTAAAAAATAAAGGATGTTCTATTAGCTTTGTCGTAGCTGAAAACGAGGCCAGCGAGCTGAGAGCAAAGGGACAGAACAGAAGGAGCCTGAAGAACAGTGTGTGTGTGTGCAAACATATGAAGGCCTTGACGGTGGTCTCGCAGCGTGCTGCTTGGCGAGCAGCAAACTGACAGACGCGAACGCCTCTCGACTCTCGACGGCAGCCAAACGCCGACAGGATGGCAGAGGACGTGAGACAAGCAGCTTAACGCGAACAGGAGCTCCATGTTTACAAACAGCTGCTGCTGAGGAACACGAGCCTCCGCGCTCTCCACCGCACACATCGCCTTCTTCGTGGCGAGCGAGCGTGAGCCGGCGAGCGCGGCCTGATGATTTTTCCCCTTCAGGCAAACAAACTCACCCACCGAAAGGCTTCGCCAACTGCCAGCGAGGCTGCACTGGGCTACAGATGCCCTGCGTGTGTATGTGAGCCTCAGAAGCCAGTCTGTTCGCTGAAGACTCGCCCAGCAAACCCTCAGAAAAAACCCAGCAGGCCACATGGGCCATGTTCTCTTACATAACCCAGCATACAGAACCAAACACGTGGGCATTTAGGCTCTCATTAGAAAATAGCATGTACCGCTGCAGCTGCCCGAGTGAGCCGCCCCTTACTCCAGACATCAAACACACCAACCACGAATAATCTTCAGCGCTTGTTCGGAGCATTTCTGAACATATCATTAGCACCAAAACACAATAACATACAGAAACAAACGCACTAGTTATCCATAAACAATAATATAGAGGCATTTTTAATGTAAGTTAATAGAATTTAACTAATTCATTCATTCATTCATTTCTATTGGTCCATTCGACATTAATGGTTTTTCCCATAATGTAAACAGCAGCTGTCTAAAAGACAATAAATATGGAGATACATTTATTTTTTGGACAGAAACGACATTTAAAATTATTTAATTATGGGCATCACAACATATATATTTATATTTTCAGATCAACATCATATTTGTGTTTCAGTTTGAGGACTTGTGCGAAACAGAACAAAAAGAAAGTTCCTTAAATCACTTTATAATAGAAGTATAGTGTTTTATAACAGTGTGTAGCTGAGAGCTGATCACTGTGATTTCACTCCCTGCACACAGAGTATAACTACACACAGTATAATCATCCAGTCTGTTAAATAAGAAAATACTGAAAATACCACAATATATCTTTTTGTGATACGTTATCAACACAGTAGCAATTTCTAATCAGTAGTTTAATCATTCAATCTAGAATGGTGGTTCATTTTGTGCTGTATTTAATCCCCCGACCACTAGATGGCAGTGTTTTTCACCATTAAACTCATCCACAAAAACAAATAGTATAAGGAGGCACTGCTACCATTAGCACTGCCATGTTTTATATAATGATAGGATTTCTAAAATAATAAATAAATAATATTTGTAAAAATCGTGATATATTGCCTCACAGTATCGTAATCACATCGTTACTCCTGTATCATGATACGTATCGTATCGTCCTGCTGCTGCAGGTACTGTTCAATACAAACCGTAGGTATTGATTACCTGTCTTGCTTCCTAGCTGTGGAGTACTTCCCAACAGATACCGCTCCAGCTCTAATAACCACAGTGCTCACTACTGCCCTCTATCTAAAGAATCATGGCACCAGAAATTAGAATTATTATTTTTTACATCAAAGCTTTCCCCAAGCAAAACAATAGAACCCCCGCCCACTCTGACGTCAGTTTGTTGTGATGTAAACAAATAATAATAATTGTGATCACCTTATAATTCCGTTCAACATGATTTGCTGGTGTTTATGAAACAGTGAACTCCGTATACAGGCTGTTTGGACTTATACACCTCCAGCCGACTGTTTCCACGTATCTCAGTGTTTATAAACGTCATACGGCTTCCAGAAGACAAAACAGGGACAAATTCAACCTGTTCTGTGCAGGAACGTATACAGCCCACCAGTCCAACCAGTACTGGATCAGACCCACACCAGCAGGAAATACTGACACAGAACAGGTCTGATCTGATTCTGTCACTAAAGTAGCGTATACCATACGACTGTGTACAACCTAACAGCAACGGAAAACAGCCTGCCCACCGGATTCATACAAGAATTCCATATTCTATATTTACAGTAGGAGCGCAAACCGGACGGTACCATATGTATCACGACAGAGGAGCTACAGTTCCATATACTGGGATACTGTACGCAGTGATTCATCCTCATATTTAAAATCTAATTGTAGGAAAACTGTTATAGTACCAAAAAAAACATATACATAAACTTATACTAGTGTTAGCAGTGCAACCTTATACTACGAGTTAATGTTGGAGTGGAAGAGTGGAATAGCTGGAGAACACTGCTATCTAGTGAATGAATAAATGAATAAATAAATAAAAAGGGTTTTCAGTTCATATTCCCAGAACAACAGTACTGGGTTCAGTAGTCTATAGAATAGAGCAAAAACAAGCCTGTGATCAGATCAGCAATCGCCCTTATACTACGTGTTTATGCTGGAGTGGAAGAGTGGAATAGCTGGAGAACACTGCTATCTAGTGGTCGGGCGTTTAAACGCGACGCAGAATTATTGATGACGCTGTGATATTAATGTGAATGACCTTAGAAAGACTGGGCTTGTGTTGCTGTCTCTATGAATATCGCAGTAGAGTGTTAGTGTCCCAACACTTTTAGATGCCCACCAAATTTAAAATAAGCTGATTGTTTCAGTATCAGGTGTCAGAACAGGAAAGTGGTGTCCAGAAGGAACCAACAAGCTGAACCGCGTCCACCCTCAAAAAATAAACAGAACTGGAAAAGTAGCCCACCTCTGAGAACGATGGGGTCCTTTCCCTCGCGCCGCAGGGACTCCAGGACGACGTGCAGGGGCTGGGACAGCGACAGGCGGCCCGGGTCAGTGGTGCTCTCGTCGTAAACAACTATGTCTTTGGAAAAAATCCCCCTGAAGGAGTCTTTGCTCTGGCGGCAGGATATGAGGTCCAGCACGGTGATCTTGCCCTGCTGGAGGCGCCGCCGGCTGATTTTGTCGGAGCAGTTGATGTGGACGGCGCCTCGGATGTGACTCTTGTTGTAGTCCATGAAGGGCCTGCAGTCGATGATCACCGGCACGGGCCCCACCGGGTGGCCCAAGGGGCAGTGCGTCATCTTCTGAGCCAGCTCGCTGGGGTGGATGACCCGCACGCCGCCTCTCGGGGGGCTGGAGGTGAGGCTCGGGGCACTGTAGGTCTCGCTCGGGCCCACCGTGGGCGCGGAGACGCCGCCGTGCCCGCCATAGCCGACGGCGGAGTTCAAGTTGGGGCTGCTTGTGCTGACCTGGCTCAGCGTCTGCGTGTCTTTCTCGTACGTAGTCACCGTGCAACAGCTGGCACTGCTGCATCCACACGTCAAGGAGCGCGTGGAGCCGCTAGATGAGGGCATATACGTGAGGTTGGTCGCCTGGATCTTCACCACGGTGGTGCTACTGATCACCGTCGTCTTCGCGACGGCGCCCACTGTGGCTTCCAGGTAGCTGCTGGTGTCCAGGCGGAGATGAAGTTCCTGAGGTCGGACAGGCCTTGACAGCGCCACCACAATTCTGTCGTCGAGGGGAGACGGAGGCATGGGGAGACCACAGAGCTGGGCTGGCTGACCACAGAAAAGTGACCGGTCTCTGGAACGGGAGCAAGAACAGCTGAGAAGTGGGAAGACACAGGCGCTCAGGTCACATACACAGTCCTGTACGAGTGTTAAATATGCAAAGCACTGCAGTTCAGTCCAGCGCGCCGTCTGTAGGATGTACTGACTACTGAACAGCTGTGAGGAGTATATACCCTACATACACATATAAATAAATATATATATATATACACACATACCCTGTGTTGTCCCTGTGTTCATGAACTACTCAAGCTGAGCCGCGGCGCTGCGCTGAACACCAACACAGCCCCTCCGCTCAGCGCAGCATGTGGACGTGCTGAGAATATAATACAGTCCTGCATCCTCACATATCAGCACTCAGGACTTATAGTGGGGGGAGAACCACGTACCCCGTCTCAACTAAACCCCCTCCGCACACACCCCCCACCTGTCACTGCACAGACCCGCATGCTCATCAATAGAAAAACTAAAGTTGACTATTGATAAGGCGCTCCATCACGCGCACATGACCAGCAGCCACCCAGGTGGTCTATCATTACAGCAGAACGCTGGAGCTTCAGTCTCCACACCACAGGCTCGTATACAATCAACCCCGCACCCCGGGACTGGCTGTGCGAGGGTGGGACTAGAAGGCAGATGAGCCTCACTCAGTACTCAGTGTGGCTGCCAAACTACTTCCTGATACGAGAGCATCAAAGCAAGACGCGCTCGGACTCACCTGTATGTGCGCGCGCTGGAGTCTCCTCGCTCGACGTCCGGAGCCGCTGGAGGTCTGGCTCGTGGGGCAGCTCGCGCAGCTCAGCC